>JANGFJ010000283.1:0-12659 GCA_025758675.1 Naganishia antarctica
GACTCTTCGAGACTTCCGAGTCCGTCGTAGGACGGACGAGCAATCCTTCCGACTCTTCCGAGCGAAGCGACAATACTGCATGTCGCACTCTAGAACGCCAAAGGATCCCTCGCGAGCGAAAATAGTATGCGCTACCCCAAATTTCCCTCGGAAAACGAACGCGCCTCGACTCGTCCTATCCCTCAATCACGTCCTGACATTACGTCCCTTAGCCACGGCGACATGTTGTTCATGTCATACAAGCTCAAACCCACTGAACCAGCGCAAGAACCCTCGATCGCAATCCCTACCGACCCACCCAGCAGCAGCGGACCGAGCCAACAAGCGCTGACAAAGCCGCTCAACGACTTGTCCCGCGTCACAGAAGACCCAGTAGACTCCTACTGGCGAGCAAAGGATGGAAAAATTGTCCGCGGACGAGATGCCACAATGTGTCGACATGGGCCAAAGGGCATGTGCGATTACTGTACACCCGTCGAGGTAGGCCTCTCGCTCTGTCCAAACTACCCTGACTGACTCGAACCCCAAAGCCATACGACGCAACCTACCAAGCCACCCACCAAATCAAGCACCTCTCCTTCCACGCCTACCTGCGTAAACTCCAATCCTCCAATCCCGCCTCCCACTCATCGGCATCCTCTCTACCCCCACTCACACCCTTGAACTACCGCGTCGCCGTCCCCTGCACATCCGGCGCCCACCCGTCCTGGCCAGCAGGGATTTGCACCAAATGTCAACCGAGCGCAATCACGTTGCAGAGCCAGTCGTTCCGCATGGTTGACCACGTGGAATTCGCGACTCCGAAGCTGATTGAAAAGTTTCTGGATGGGTGGCGACGTACAGGGAGACAGAGGTATGGGTTATTGGTCGGGCGGTACAAGCCGTATGAAAAGGTGCCGATGGGGATACGGGCGGTGGTTGAAGCTATACACGAGGTTGAGCAGGAGGGAGAGGTCGATGGGCTGACGCTTGGTGATGGGGCTGCAGCGGAAGAGGAGCGGTTGGCGCAGGTTGCAAAGTGGTGTGTCGATGGTTTGCAGGTTGTCGGAATGGTGTTTACGGATTTGACGCCGTAAGTTGATTATTTCCTTCATGCCAGAGCGGGGCTAATCTACCTCTCACAGACAAGAAGACGACATCACCAAGATCCAATACAAGCGCCACGCACAATCCTTCTACCTCTCCTCTCTTGAAACAATCTTTGCGGCACATCAACAACTCGCGCATCCGACGCCTACACGCTCATCACCGACGGGCACATTCTCCTCTCGATTCGTCACGGTCTGCTTGACGGGTTCAGAAGAGGGCGGGGTCGATATCTTGGCGTTTCAGGTGACGGAACAGGCTTGCGCGATGGTCCAGGCCGATATGGTCGAGGGGAGTGTAGATCCTGGGACGGTTAGGGTCAAACGCGAGGAAGGGGAGCGGTATGTTCCGGATGTGTTTTATAGGTAAGTCGCGTGATGAGCGGATAACGGGTCAAGGCTGACCCTCCCGGACAGCTACAAGAACGAGTATGGGATTCAGGTAAAGGACAATGCAAAGCCGTGTTTCCCGGTGGAGTATCTACTGGTCAACGTAAGCGACCACGTCCGCGTTTCGATCTAGCTTATACTGACATCGCCTCCGCAGCTAACTCACGGTTTCCCCAACGACCCAAACCCATTGTTCCAAAACATTGCATTCCCCATCGAGAACCGACCCGGGATCGAGAGCCAGAGCATCGAAAAGGCGATTGCTTTGTTGGCGCCCGCGGTTGGAAAGAGTTCGTTGGCGGGACCGCTGGATGAAACGCAACGTGCGCAGGCGGAAGGTGTGTTGAGTGATTGGCATCTCGTTTTCTTCCTGGCCCAGAGTGGAATGTTTGACGAGGTATGTGCGGTTGCTATCGGTGGCGTCTCTGGTCGGTAGCGGTCTAACATGCTGCTTCCCTTGCGTTTCAGGCCCAGGCAAAGCTCATCGCCCGAGTCGCCGTGGCTCATGAAACCGGAGATCATGCCGCGTTGGACGAGCTCATGCAGACCGACTCGTGGAAGACATTGATGACCATCATGCGGGACCAAGTCGACTCGAAAGGTGCGTGTCGACTTTCAGATCGGTGGAGAGATCGTGTCAGGAGTTAAGGTTTTCCCTTTCGAAGCAGGTTCTCATCCTACGGTCTCCAACGACGGATTCGAGGAGATCCCAGCCCATCTTCTGAGCGAGATCAACGGGTTCTCAGGATCAGGGGCGGAAGCCGCAGCTTCTGGATCGGGAGGGGATGCAGGCGCTTCAGCGGCCGGACTAGAAAAGGCTTGTCCTCATTGCACGTATGTCAACGCATCGAGTGCCCGGGACTGTGAACTTTGCGGGTTGCCGTTGAATTAGGAGGCTGCGTAGGCCAATCAGGGAAATCTGTATGTGTTCGGTTGTCGGAGCAGGTATGGGGATAGTGATTCTCATGCATGATCGCATATTTTAGCCGAGTTGATGGATGCATATTTTAGCCGAGTTGATGGATTGGTGATGGACATGATGAGCGCGTTGAATGTGCTTGAGACAGCCGGCCCAGGAATGGGTAGTCGCCTGTCTCTTGCCCTTGGTGGTAGATGGTCGTCATCGAGGCGATGCACTGATGGGTGAAACGTCAGATGATGGACAGTGTGATCGTCGTTGTTCTTTCTTGATGCAACAGCGCATCACATCATGGCAGGTAGCATGAGACATTGTGCAAATGCCCAGGTACGACTTGATGGTATTTGATTGATTGATGATTGATGGTTATTGAAAGCGCCAACGAATGAGTGAGGTGCATCTTACCTGGTTTGATTAACCATCGGAGTGCTACGGCGTGGTTTGACTGTTGGCTTGATCCATCATATTTCGTATATATGGCTCTTCCAGGGAGCCTGGAATGCCGTCACTGAGAAAATGCCATCAGACTCCAGTCACAATCCATTCTCGCATTCCACTCTTCGCAATAATGTTCATTCGACTTCGCATCTCCACAAGGTTGCCTCGTACTATCCTGGTCATCCGCTCAAGACAGCTTTCGACCAACAGCAACACCGGCTCACCCTCCGAAAAAGCGACCGTTCCCGAACAGTATCGAAAGGCTTGTGAGCGAGCCGGATTACTGGAACAGCATTGGATGCAGAGTGCAGCGCCTGCCGTCCAAGGCGAGGCTGCTCCGTCTTACTGGCAAGACCTCCGAGATCATTTTGGACCGTTCGACATGGACGTCAGGGTTCAAGCGCAGAGGGCTGTTGACCGGCACTCGAAGTATGCTTGGGTGAGTGATGCGCCCTCCCAATCCATCGTGCCCGTATTCTGACATCCAAATTGTTTTGTTTTTTGCATAGGTCCCCTGCAACTATGGCGCCAAATTCGTCCTGACTGCGGGGTCATATTACTTCTCACTCGACGAGACCGCACCTCACAGTGGAATCTACATCGTTTCAATCGCGAAAAGGAAGTCTGTCAAAAGCAAGAAGGTCGAACCCGGGGTCGACAACAAGAAATCAAGCTTCATTTTTCCTCACCACGACAGGAAGGTGTTGTTCCGAGCAAACACCTTTCCAGAAGCGATTCATCTCGCGGACGCCTTGGTGGAAAAAATGATAACAGGCAAGAAGCTTCTAGCATCGTAGGTGTTGACGTAGTATGACGGTAAAGCTTGTCTGACTTTGTTCGTCGTCCTTGTAGCATGGGGAAATATGCCGATTGGCGGAACGAACCGTCTACCATAGCACAGTTTGACCTCTTGTTGCGCCTTGGAGCTGCTAGTCGAGGACAAAACATGATGAAGGTGGCATTGACCATGTCCAAAGGCGAAGTACGTCTCTTGGTCTAGCGTCTATACCGTCCACATCCTCCGTGGAGCTAATAAAGGCCCTGTCCTTTTCCAGGTCTGCGACATCATGTAAAGGAGAATCTCTGGGCGACGGTCCACAATCTTGCTTATCTTTCATGACTTGCCTCCGATAGTACCGACGCAGTGATGAAATTTGAAAAGGTAAGGCGAATCAATTTCCGCGCTTCTAGGAGTTACGCACAAGATCCCATGTTGACTCTCCTTGTTGCACAGGTGCCTACATTGCCAGCAGCGCCACTTGACGGCGATCAGCCTATCGTGGAGGAAATTACATCCTCCTCGTCGCAGCCTCATGGCAACTTCATGCTGTCCGATGGGCTTTGGGATCTGGAGTCCTAGCTCGGCAGCAGGGGCGCCATGACCGCCTCGAAAAAGCGAGTAAAGGGCTATGTGACGGAAAAGCTCTCTGCGATCTTGGAAAAGTCTCTGAATGTAATCTATGGAATCTGAGATTATGCTTCTCCGCTTTCGTAACAATATTCCATGCACGTCATGCTACTCACCATCATGAGCGACGACACGAGACTCGGGCGCGCTCAGCAAGACAACGAGGCCGAACAGTTGTGAACCAGGCTCAGATTGCAATATACACGTTTACGAGTCTACCTGTAATGAAACAGCTCGACCCTGAAAAGCTGCATTTTATTCGCTAACCTAAGGGCAACGATGCCGACATTTAAAACGAACCAAAGTCGTACCTCCTTGTCCCATCTTTCAACTGCTCAATGCTTCGTAGACATGGACCCAAGCTTCAAGGGTTACTGAAGATGAACAACACACAAGCATGAAAATAATGCTGTCTCTGAACGGGGCAACCGGCATAATATTATTCGTAGGGTCGATAATTTGGTAGGAAATGTCGATCATGATCTTGGATGTTGACGATGTTGCCACGGGTGGGAACGATGTGTTTCAGGTTTTCAATCAAATATGCGGAGATGTTCATCAACGCGACCGACTTCGGAGAACGATATGGGGCCGCTCCATCAATCCCCCATCATTGATGCAGCTTGTTGATGCCTGATTCATCATTGATCGAATGTTGATAACATCAGAAAAGAAAGCAGTAAGGAGAGAAGCTCTGCAATCCTCACACATACAAAGCAAGACCTAACATTTTCCCGAAGCTTTTTTGTCCGCACGCTCCCTTCACAACATGCACCAGTAGCTTGGTGAGTCAATCCAAATCAAGTCAACCATGATGCACAACCCGTCTTTGGTATCCCTCCTTCACTTAGCCCGTCCTTCTCGGAGTCAGCTTCTCAGAGCCGGATGGTTGACAGCTCAATAATCTTTGCGGGCATGCAAGGTGGCTTCGACAGTACAGCATCTCCTCCAACGCAGTCTACGTCCCGCTATTCTAGGACGTTATTCGACAAACTGGAAGCCGGGTATCAGCAATACCCCGTAAAGGGAAGAGTGTCCCACGGAATATTCGAGGACGTGGCACGGCGAACACTATCTGCTCCGCCAACAGCGGAAACGACTGCTGAGGAGATTGGAATGGACCCACCGACGTTCCAGCTGGAAGAGGATACCGGAAAGCAAATTGAGGATCATGGGTCTGCAGAAGACGCCTTCGTCCAGTTCAGCCGTCTGGAGAATATGGAGCACGGGTTTCTTCGGCTCAAGGTAGACCCTGGAGACCCTTTCGAAAGTGATTGTGCCGATATGCGACAAGCAAAGGAGCGATCACAGTTTGCATGGGTGAGTGGATCAAGGTCTTGCACTTGGTCATACATATGCTGAAACACCTGCGTTTCAGGTCACTTGTGAGACCGAGTGCGAGAAATATACCCTTCAAGCTCAAGATCGTGCCTATTTTTCCATCCCACGGATCCGCGATAACGAGATTTGCAGGTACAATGTCGGGTTCGCTCTCGGTCTGCAAATCGAGGAGATGCAAGAGGACAGATCGCCGAGTAATGTCACTGCCGAGTTTCCATTCGCCTTCATGCCAAGGAACGTTGTCCTCAGCACCGACACCCTCGAGGAGGGATTTCGACTCGCGGACGTCTTGGTGGAAAGAATGGTGACGGACAAAGTGTTACTAATGGTGTAGGTCACCAACCCTTCATTAAGTCCTGGTCTTCGCGACAGTCGCTTATCGAGTTGTCATTTTCTTCTCCTAAAGAACGCGACGAAGCGCAAAGTGGCGAAACGGACCGTGTTCCATCGCACAACTCAACATGCTTCTCCGAATGCAATGGGCCGATCGCGACTCGAAAGGGAACGGACAGAAGAAGATATCCGAGAAGAAGCTGGATTTGGTAGGGAAAGCGTTGACTATGAACTCCGGCCAGGTAGATTCAAGCAGTGTGTGTGCATCTCTCGAGCGCACTACTTACAGATTGATGTCTCCTCTCGCTCTTCTTGCAAACAGATGTCTTGTCTTTTGTACGTTGACTCTGGCCCTAACCATTGAAGCCGATCATAATATGGCCAATTGACTCAACTATCTTGTCATTGCAGGTCCGGCCTTCTGCTTAGCCGCTTCGATCCAGTAAGCTTTGACTTTCCCATGCGTGCACAGCCCTTAACTGACAAGTGGGCTCCGCTACTACAAAGACAATCTGCGTCTCGGGTCCGACAGGACCGCGCCATCCACCGGCAATCCGCACGGCCCGCAGTTACTTGTGCGACTCGCACCGCAACCCTCAGTCACAAGACGTCGGCGGGCGAACAACTTCTGGAAGGAATGGTAAACTTGTGCGGAATGACGCGCGTAAGACAAGCAGAGGGCACGTAAATGTACAGGACTACTATTCTAATCTTTCCATCATCTATGTAACTGTACAAAAGAGAGACTGCACGATGCCGCCGGTAGAGAACGATTGTTCGTTGGCGATGATGGTTGTTTCGTGGAATTTTATGGCTTTTGCTCAACGGTGTTGCCACCTGTGTGTTGACTTGTTGTGTAATATTAAGTTTCTGTTGCTTTGGCCTCGAGGCCTGTCTATCTCGATGTCGATGATCGACCACGGAAAGACTGTCCCGTTAGATCCTGTTTCTGTCGAATTCCCTCTTCAGCTTTTCAACTTCGGGGTCCAGTTCCTTTGCTGGGCCCAGCCGGAAGTAAACCTCGGGCTATAGTAACGCGAACAAGCGTCAGTTCGAGTCGCTGAAAGCTAACTGAGCCAACTCACAGGAGTGCAGGCCGCGACCGCTCTTCGCATACCGGTCGACAAGAAGTGCAGACCGAGTTGGAACGATGCTATGTGATTCAAACGCGATGAGTATCCAGCTTGAGAGGACCATAGGCGACATGCTTACCGTTCGTCCACGCGAAACCTTCTCTGTTTAACATCTTAAAGTCCAAACCCTGGTTTCCGTACTCTGCGTCTACGAGATGGGACAGCTTGACAACATCAAACTTTTCGGGCACGACACCGTTATAATCGACGCTATAAAGGAAGGAGCTTAGCTCAGGAACACTGGCGCGTGGATAGCGACTTACAAGGCGGTAGTCATCATGTAGATCCATCGGTAAGCGAGTCGTTGACAGTGATCTTCGAAACCATACCGCTCGAGACCGACCCACGCCATGATTTGATGAGGAGCCCATCCGTAAGGGTAATCTAAACAAACTAACGGGTCAGCGCATTGACACGACGAGAACCTGCGTTTCAACGTACCCCACTGTCGGTTTGGACGATCGATCGAGATTCGACCTCGAGATGCTTCCGTTCCCGAAACCAAACCACCTTCCACTTCGAACTTCTGCAAACTTTCGTGACTGACCGGTCCGGAACATAAAATCAGAACACTGCCTCCGACTTCAGGTCGACAGCTACTTACACCATTCGTTCCGCTTGATGCTCGCTGGCACATCCCGCCCAAAGCGCCCACAGACAAGTAACAGTCTCGTACCTCGCCTGCTTCTTCTTCTTGGTGTCATAGTCAAAGTACAAGGCTTGTCCTTCGTTCCACAAGTACTGGTCAATCTTTTCCTTTCGCGAGACGGCACGCGCAAACCATTCGGCCGACGTTTGTTTTCGAGACATTGATTTTTCTCGAGGTGCGCCTGGTTGGAATGCTTCCTTGGTGATGGGGAAGGGCGAGAGATTGAAATCGTCGTCGAGTTCGAGCTCGTCTCCAAAGACGTCCTTGATCGCCGAGGCGATATCGTGCTCGTACTGCAGGAGACGAAACACATCAGCCGCCACCCTATTTACGTCTGTGAATCACTCACCTTGAAGAGCAAAGCGTTCAAGTCAATCGTTGCCAAGTTGGCGCATCGCTTCTCGAAACGGTACGTGGTATCATGTCCCGACTCTCTCACCCCTCGATCATGCATAAAGTACTCGTCCAACTGCGGCTCTTCAAGCTCACCATCGTTGTACTGGTCGATGAAATCGTTGATCGAGATGCCATGTTTCTCGGCATAGGGCTGCAAGATGTGGGTAAAGTGACTGGCCTCTGTCTCTGGTGGGATACCTTTACCGCCCGGTCGGTACCTCGAGAGACCCGTTTCGGGATCCAAGGACGGCGTCTGCATCCAGTAGGTGTGGTATTCCTTGATGGCGGCCCGGATGGCACGTTTCAACCACTCGACGTGTTGTTTCTGCATCTCTCGTGGCATCTGGTTGTATATCTGCAACGCGAGATCGGTAACGAACGGAGGCTGGGATCGAGCCAAGTAGTAGGATCGGTTACCGTTCAGGACCTTGTTGTAGTGCTTGATCTGGAAGATAAAGTGTTCGACGTGGTTCATCGCCATCTCTCGCTTTCCGTCGACGAGGAGACCTAAACCGGAAAAGTACGAGTCCCAGTAGTAGAACTGCGGACAGGAACGGGTAAGCCATCGGGTGACAGGAACTGGAGAACAGGATGTATACCTCGTTGAACCTGGCGCCGGGCACGACAAATGGAATCCCCTCAAACGTTGTCTTTCCCTCGGCGTTCTGCTTCTTCTTCATGGCAAGGGCGAGAATACCAGGCACCTCGTTCAGCGATTTTACGAATTCGGGGTCGTCGGGGTTTGGAGGCAACGACTCGACTTGGAGGTTGAGTTGAGGCTTCTTTCGCGCACTATCACCCAACCGTCGATCAGTCTCTGGATCCCGGGAAACAATCGCAGCACTCACACCTCCCGATAGTATTCTGCCATCTCTGGCTCGCCATGCGGAACATAGATCAACGGCTTGACGTGCCGACTCCTATTCTTTGGATCCGCGCAGATCAATTCGAGGCCATCACCGTCAATCTTTCGGGTCAAGGAATTCCAAAACGAATTCTTGATCATCCTGCTCAACCTGTCCACCGGGTTCTCCAGCAGTCGAGCTTCGTCCAAGACGATTCGCTTACGGCCGTAATCCCGCGCCAAGGCGAGTTCTTGCAGTAGGTTGGAAAGCATGTATGTGCCCTACGGAAGCCGATCGCGTTAGTCCTGGAATCCGTCGTATACGCGATGACGACCACCGACTCACCCGAATATCATGACTCTTGTACGCATTCGAACTCGCCGTCCCGAGACTCATCAACTTTGGCCCAGCATCCACCACCCCAATCTGGAAATCCCCGTTCGTGTCTTCCTGCTCGAGTACGATCCGCAGGGTCTCTTCTACGTCGATGAGGAATCGGCGGGGGGCTCGGACGGATTGTTCGTCGTGCGATAGCCTTCGGTTACGGGAAACGGTCTCTTCGTCCATCTGCTGGGGTCGACGTTTTCCATGGCCCATTACGCCGGCCTACGCACCATCTAATCAGCACGGATCTCCCGGCTGGGACGCGGAGGACTCACGTTGGAATACGTCCGACTCCTGCTCCAGACTTCTTTTCCTCCGTAGTACTCCTCGGCCTCGGCATGGACTTCTGGCGCCCCTCCCGCTCCAGGGGACGGACTTGGGCCACGGTGAGCGACACCTGCGAGTCCTACAGCACCAGGCGGCATCCCGTGTTGTCCTGCCAAACTCTGTGGACTTGGCGCACCACCAGCTCGAGCGCCGCTGTTGACGGTCCCATGAGGGGCAATACCTGCGCTGACCCCGTTGTAACTGGACCGCATGTACAGGTTCCGTCGTGGTGACTGCGAATAGTGCTGCTGATGCTGCTGCTGTTGATGATCTTCGACGAACGAGGTATCGCTTACAGCCGAGCCGAGGGGGTGGGAGTTGTATGATTGTTGGGCGGGGGGAGCGTTGATTCCGATTTTCGCGGGGCCAGGGGGTGGGATTGGGGATGCTTTGGCTGAGGATTGGCGGGGTAGGTTTGTGGTTGTTGTTGCGGCTGGTACGCACTCTTTCGCGCCGTCGGTCGTTGTGGCGCTATTGTCGTGGTCGGATGGTTCACTTGCGGTAAGGGTCGCACCGCTATCATGCCTACTAGGCGTATTGGACTCGTCGGACTTTGCGCCCTCGCCGTTACCGTTCGTCTGCTCGGGCGAGTTTGCGCGCGATGTGGCAGGGGTGGTTTTGTGGAGGTCGTTGTCGATGTAGACTAGGGATTTGCTTTGAGGCAGCTGTTGAGGGTTGTGGTGAGTTGTGCTCGTGTGGTCAGGGCGTGCGACTTACCTTCAGCCTTGTGGGAGGAGGATCCATGTTGGCGGTGGAACGGATGTGGTCTGTCGACGAACAAAGGGAACCACTGAGCGCCTGTCCACGGATATATACCCAGCCCCGGCTTCCGAGTGAAACGCAACCCCTGCAACTGACCTTCCTCGCGATTCGTCGGTATTCCTTGTTCTTCTCCAGCCAATTCGGTGTCCGATACTGGCTGTTTTATGCGCGCTGTGGGGATCGGGGAGAAGAAGCGTCAGCTTTACGCGTCTTAGGGTCCGCGCTAGAGAAAAGGACGCACAAAGGACAGGCAGCGTTTGTTCAATCACTTGACGCAATCACTCAGCGATGCCAATTCTATGACTTGAAACGTCTCTTGCTCCGTGAAAACGTTCGACAGCTCTGATAACGCTTCTTCCTTCGCCCATTCTGCCTCCGACCTAGCGCTTCGGCGGAATTCTTCCAGCTTCATCAGCTTCCCAGGTTCGCGAGGCTCGCGCTGCGTCATTCCGCTGACGGTCACCGGTCAGAGTTGGCCGGGGTTAGTCGCGTGCCAGCACGAGTCGCCGACTGCAGTCATGCTCGCGGCTGCTGAAATCACACATGCCAAGCGGTATACAAACTCATTTCAACGGACAGCAATATCAATACATTCTGCGTCTCCCCTCGCTCGTCACAACCTTTTCTCTAGCGACTACCTATCTATCCACTCACGGAATCACCGTCCTCCGAACGACTCTACCCGTCCCACCAACAACACCCGTCGTCGTACCCGCATCTACAACGCCCTTCCCCCGTCCGGCGGCATCAGCCAACGTACTCCCCGCCCGCTTCATATGCGCCTTTACATCCCCTACCAACACACGCAGCTCTGCCTCGGCCGCTTCAAGGCCCTTCAACCGGTTCACAGGGACCGTGACCACTTTCCCAGTCCATACAAGCCGTTTGGTGGTGCTCCATAAGTAGGAAACGACCATCAACGTGAATAGGAGGAGGAGGGCGCCGCGGACGGGGTCGTCTACGAGGTAGGCGATAGGTCCGGATTCGAGGAGCAGGTGTTTTTGCGATTCAAGGCTTTGGAGGGGGTCCCGTGGTTCTGCGGCGTCGCTGTCGTCGTCGATATTACTGCCTCCGTTTTGGGCTTTGGCGGCTTCGATTCCTTCCTCGCCTGCTCCGACGTCTTGGGCGCCGTCTTCTTCACCCGCACCGGCTTTGGCGCCCTTGGTGTTCGGGAACTGCTCGGGGTGCTGCTTGATATGTTGTCGGATCTTTTTCGCGAGCAGAGAGTTCCAATGTTTCTGTCCAGAGATTGATTGCGAGTTGATTGTTCCTGGTGGGGATACATACGAGTTGGCTGTGCGCCGAAATGTGCAAAGAGAGCGATGACGTACCTTTCAACATGCTTCTCCCCGTCCAGTCGACTTGGAACGTGACGTGCATCTTGGTTCCCCCACCTTCAGCCCACGTAAACACCGTTTTACTCCTCGTGCAGAAACTGTCATCGCACAGTCACAATCAGCGCTCATCCGGATGTTGCGCCCCCCGACTCACCTCTTCCCACTCGGAACTCCGGGCGTCTGTGTCGTGCCCTCCACGCAATACCAATCGTCCTGTCCATCCGGCTGAACAATCCGCTCAGAACTCACGCACGTAGTCGAGCCGATACTTCCGACGGGCCGAGCGAACTGAAAGTCCCGTTTGCCGTTGGCCCATGGTTGCATATGGATGTCTGTCCGATTAGGGGTTAGCGGCGCACCTAGCGATGTGAGGGGGACATACCCTTGAAGCCTTGTTCCTTCCAGATTCCTTGCAGGAACTCGTCGTTGTGGTACAAAAGTTTGTAGATCTTCTCTGGCTCGGACGGCAGGCTATCCGTACAGAGTCAGCACCACCGTCTGACCGACACGACACCAGCTTACATCGTATCCAAGGCAACTTTCTCCAAATCCTGCGTATCTGCTTTTGTTGCCGCTCGGGGACCACCACTGGTTCCGTTTTCGTCCCTTCGGGCAACGCTCTGCTCTTCGGGCTGGGCACCCTTTTCCCCTGCCAAAGCCGTTGTAGGTCCGACGTTGGTGACCGGGCCATCGACAGCGATCGAGCCCGTGGCAGGTCCATCAGACCCCGTCAGGTATTGCGAGAATTCAGGATGCTTCTCTATGAACACATTGAACACCTGCGGGTTCTCTTGTTTCCAGTTGCGGATGAGGATGCGGAGGGTATGGTCCCGATCGGGGAGGGTAGTGAATTGGGACTTTTGCACAAGCCGGGGGATTAGTACGGTTGACGGAAGGGGGGGGGGGGGGGAG
>JANGFJ010000292.1:0-27121 GCA_025758675.1 Naganishia antarctica
CTACCTATAATTCCGAATCTACCTTGAGTGCAAGACTTTCACATGACTAGCTACCCTTCGTCTTCCACTTCGGAACATATCAAGTATCGTCTTAAGTAATAAGAGTACATCGCTTGTGCTAGTTCTCTCTACAACGGCAGTGCTATCTTGCGCTGTAGGATAGACCACTTGCCCGCGACAGTCTCCCCTAGGGGAGATTATGGCATTTTTTTTTCCGGCAGGCTGCGTAAGGTCACTCAGGCGAATTTGAGCGCTGTCATACAAAGTATCGACATCACGCCGTCTCCCTATCACAGACAGGTGTTTACCTTGGAACCGCGTGCTCGCTTCTGTGTGGCCGTCTTCAGAAGCGTCTCATTTATAAGGGGGGAGACTATGCCCTTTTTTCTGATTTTTCTAAGTATATAACGGTATGTCGACGACTGGCTGCGAGCTCCAGGGGCGTGACATGAAGCTGATCGGGTGTTCCAAAGATATGATATAGATAACATCCGCGTTGTAGCATTACACATTATACTCGATTACATCTCGGTACACAACATTGCGCACACGACGCTGCTGGCCTTCGTCGTCATCCGACAGAAGGACTGCTATCTGCCGAGCGTTGATAGCACGGGATAACGCGACGTATAATTGGCCATGTGCGAATACCGGCGACGCTAAGTCGATTCCGACAACGGCCAAAGATTGGCCTTGAGCCTTGTTGATCGTTAAACCAAAGGCCAGTTTTACGGGAAACTGAAGACGACGCAGCTTCACCGCCATACCCTATCAATGCGAATGATTATCAGTAAGAGGCGATAGCTCGGATATGGAAGAGGATGCCACACCTTGTCTTCATGGTCTAAAGTAAGTCTCGGAATAAGTACCTGTATGCAATCTTGAGCAAGCATCCTGAAACGGCCTAGCTTTGGCCTGGACAGCTGCCTGGACATAAGCAACTACCTTTTACCTTTTCTGCTCTGTCCTACCAATCTGGTCTTGCATTATATGTCTGCGTAACATATTCCCTGTGTCTTCCAGAGTTTGACATGTGACGCGGAAGCACCAACAGGGGAGAACCAAATTACGTAATACAAATGCCACGTCACACAGCTGTTTGGGCGGCCGTGCAACTTTGGGTTAAGTTCTTTATGTTTTTAATAATACTTCGAGAGCTCCATGAACCAGACCTTACTGCCAGGATATATAGGCCCCTTGCGACGGCAGGGCTGACGGCAGCCATCGACTGAACGGCTAGAGTCAGCGAATCCGGAAACCATATTTTGTACACCTCACATTCCTCAATACGGCAACAATCCGCGTTGAGTACGGCCCACGATCGCCGTCAGGGTCAGGGAAATTGATCGGAGTATCAACATCTTCCGAATCCCTGAATCCCTGAGTCAGCAGGAGTCAGATCAGCTCGATGGCTGTCTTCGGAATACGAGTACTTGCTTATTGTTTCGACTCGTGGCGGGTTGGACAGCTCGTACTATCTAGATAAGATCCAGTTCTACCGGATCGCCACCCGTCAGACCCGGGATATATACCACGTTCATTCCCACCATATACCAGAACCAACACCGCAAGCCCATACTCGACACATACCCAGCACTTTTCCTGAACTCATGTTCACCCCAATTCACACCTTTGCAGGAGGCCTCCTCCTCCATCTCTCGACAGCCTCACTGCTCACCAATAACGGCCGCGTCTTTGGTGGTTCATCAATCCTCTACGAAGCCATCTACGGGGACCATGCGTTCTGGCGATGGGCCTTGCTAGGAGGCATGCTGATCGCTCCAAAGATTAATGCAGTCATCAAACCGCTCGCCAAGCTGTTACAGGTGCATTTGCCTACCTCTCTGGCGGAACCGGTGCCTGAAGTCCAGTGGTCTGTGGCAAAGTTGGCTGTGGCGGGATGCCTAGTCGGATTCGGAAGCAAGGTTAGTCTCGTCACGCACCCCGCGAACCCATTGCCATTCTGACATTCTTTCTTTTTGCGTGATATAGCTCGGATCAGGATGCACGAGCGGTCATTTCCTATGTGGCGTTTCCCGCCTCTCTCCTCGTTCACTCGTAGCGACCATGACCTTTTTCTCCATCGCCGTCTTCACCGCATTCCTCTCCGCATCAGCTACCGGACCCCCGTCCACTCACGGAACGATACTGAATAATACTGTTCCCTCGTATACACCGCTATTTCCGACAGCATCAGAATTCGCCGCCCTGATCGCCCTCCTAATCGCCCATTTTGCAGTACACTACACCGCTTCTCGCCTGCTCACCCCTTCCAAGAAGACACGCAACGCCGTACCCAAAACCACACTGATCGCCCTCCTCTCTGGCTTCACATTCGCCACGGGACTTCAACTATCCGGCATGGCCCGCCCCGTCAAAGTCCTCCGGTTCCTCCACCTCCCCATTCCCGGCTTGTTCGATCTGGAAGAATGGGACCCGAGCTTGTTCATGGTTGTGTTGGGGGGGATCGTGCCCAATACGATCCACTACTATTTCAAGATTCGCCCGATATTAGAAGCGCACGAAGAGGAAGAGGTTGCGAAAAAGGACGACGAGGAGCCGTCCCACGCAAACGGAACATCAACAGCAGCCGCAAACGCTAAATACTACCTCCCGAGCAAATCTCAAGCCGCAATAATCGATGCCCGCCTCGTCGTTGGGGCTGCAATCTTTGGCCTCGGATGGGGAATGACCGGTACATGCCTCCTTCCGTCGGTCGTCGATGCTGGAAACGCATTGTTTGGGCTGATAGAGCACGCGTTGTCAGCTTGGGTGTTTATGGGTTCTGTGATCGCAGGATTAGGTTTGGGAGGACTAGCATAAGCAGGTAAAGAAGGATTGTATCAGGCAACGCGATAGATGCTACATAAATAGATGAACATATCAGGGCTAGGAATATGGAAATGATCTCAGGCAGACTGGAGATTCCCGAACAACAGCTCCGTACAATTTCCCGGCTTTAACGCTGGGTCACATGTGGAATTGGCCATGAGATAAATAGCACCGCCGACGATCCGTTACAACTAGGCAGCCTTGGTTTTAGGCTATAAAGAATGAAAAGGAAATCAGCGGCTTTCAACTCGAGGAAACGCGCGACACTCACTCGACAATCATCGATGACCGTCGTCTTGATCAACAGCGCCGTCTTGCCCATCTCATCCGCCTTGCTAATCCCGTTATCATGTTCATAGCTGGCCCCAATAGCGAGCTTTTGTCCATCAGGACTGAAGGCGAGGCACGATACTTCCGTAGGGAACGCCGGGTACTGCTTCATTCGCTTCTTGGCGTTGTGGTCCCATATCGAGACGGTGCCGTCTGATCCTCCCGAGGCAAAGGTGTTGTGGCTATATACGCGTGATCAATAGGGCCCGGAGTATGCGACTTAAGACAAGACTTACATGGGGTGATACGCCAACGCGTTGATAGGGTAGACACAGTCCACGCCATCAATCGTCTGCCTATGACATCGGAAGGCGTATTTCCTGCTTTCCAACTCGGCATCAAAGTATTCCACAGCTATACGTCCTTCGATGGAACCCGACGCCCAGCCTGCGAGAGTGGTCGATTGGGAGATGTCAGTTCTCCATCATGCCGTTGCCCATCGCGTGCACAATACAAAACGAGACTCACCCTTGCCATCAGCCATACAGGCTACACTCCTCGTCATGAATTTCAACGCGCTCTCCCGCTTCTGCGTTGGTTCGTCCAGTTTCCTGACATCGTACACGTGTACGTTTCGGTGGGCCATGGAGACGACCAAGGACGACGATGCCGATGCAAACGACGCGCAGTACACTTTGGAAGGGAGTTGGTGTGTGGCTACGAGAGCGTCAGCCGCACGTCTGAAAGGGAGATTGCGGAAATGTTGCTTCAGTTACGCGGCATATTAATATCATGAAATGCGACTCACGGATCCCATACGCGCAACTTCGAGTCCCAAGAGCCGGTAACTACCACTCCGCTGTCCCCGCAGGCAGTCACAGTGGACAATGCATCGTCCGCTTTACCCAAAACTCGATTCTGACCGGTCTCAAAGTCCCATTCCCGGAGTCGCTTGTCCAGGCCTCCCGAATAGGCGGTACTACCGTTGGAAGTCTGCGAGGAGAACGTGGCAGCCATGATGGCGACCTGCGTGGGGAATCTGGACGCGAAGAAAGGGTTGAATGATACTCATTACTGTCACTGGGAGCGCAATACTAACACTGATGGCGGACGAGGACCTGCTTGTAGCGCCGAGGTATCATGTACTTGGAGAGACTGCGCAAGGCCGTACCGTCAGCATCGGACCGTGGAAGAAAGAAGAAAGACGTACGCCATCCCAGCTGGAGACGAGCAACTTGGAAGAATCACCCGACCATGAGACAGAGCTCAGGCCGTCCATTGGTGGTTGGAGAGAGATGTCGGCTATATTGCCGCAAGATATCAGCTGCTTGCTCTAGCATTGGGATGCCGACTTACGGGCCGCCATGTTCGCGCGAAGAGAACAATCTAGTAATGAAGCGGACGCCGTCGAACCAAGGGAAGATGTATACTACTTGGATTCATATCCCTCATCCCCCCTCAACGCAGTATGGCGGCAGCAACAAAGTATGGCGGCCGAACACGGGCGAGCGATCACGCGCTGAGACACGATCCTCGACGTTTCAGCCGCATGGAAATGATAGAATTATCACTCAACTATCCGGCCAGACTAACCATCCCTCCCCTCCTCGGGTTCCGAATACGCCTTCGTATACACCTCGTATGTTTGCTCAATCCATAAAGATCAATCGTCTCGACAACGGCAACTCTGGCAGAACCAGGGACCGCTCCGCACCGATGGATTTTGCGTTCGAGAAGCCCCGCGATCCGGGAGTGTTTGGTGCTATGCCGCATAAACGTGAGTACATTGCGTATCCGTCGTATTATTGCATACCGACTTCGCAGGCTTTGACACATAGGGCAACATATTGAAACGGTCGATGGCCAATCGACCTGGACACCTGGCCCATTCGATTCCACGTCCACGCAAGCACCGTGCACGCATGCCGGACCCATGCTCTTTGCCCAGCCCTCTTCTGCTCCGGCTCCTGCAAAGGATCAAGATGCAGGGGATGTCAGTATGGGAATGGATGTCGATACGTCCATGATCGAAGGCGGGGATGAACCAGGCGACGTGGACATGTACAGCGACAGCCCGGCCAAGATGACTCGAAACAACGAGCTCTCCGAGCTCACCGGAGATCACCAAAAGCACGACGATTCTGTAAAGAAGACGAAGTCGAGTCTACTCTCCTCCCTCCTGCGACCGATCAACGGTAATGCGGTGAAACGTGTCGAAAAGCAGCGGAGTCAGGCACCGAGCTCAAAGGCTGTAGAGAAGCCTTCCGCGTTCACGCGTACACGCGGAGAAGGTGCCTTGGTTTTACGAAGCGACGTCACGGAACAAGATCATGATGGGCTCGATGATGGAGTATCCGAAGAGTCTTTTGACGAAGAGGAGGCCAACCATGTGAGCGATATTTTTACCGGCATACCAAACGCGCTTGCGCTGACTTGAATATCCACAGCTGAATACTCATGCCTCTGCGATGCCCGCCATCCGTCGTCGGCGGCAGCAGCGAAGGGATCCCTTGGACCAATCGTCCGGGAACCGATACACTCTCAATCTCTTTGGCAACAACGGCCAGAACGCACTGGGAGTGGTGCCTTCTCCCAGTCATCTCCAGTATATGCAGGATGGCAAGGGAAAAGTCAACCATTCAGAGTTGCCGTATATCTTGCTTGGGTACGTCCTTTGCAAAGCAGTATACAGAAGCGAGGCTGAGACCTTGCTCTTGCGTAGTTATCTGCAATTCGTCTTCAACGCATCCATCGTCGGAGTATGCTTGTATCTCGTTCTCATGTTCCTGTGGACCATCCGCAACGACGTCAAAGAGCGTATGGCTACGTATTCGTCAGGTAGGCAGTTTTAATGAGGGCGTCCTTCTACTTGCTGATGCCCCTAGCTTTGTATCGTGCAGAAATCCTGCAGGAAATCTCGACATGTACAAACTTATATCTGGTGAATCGGTGTGAACCGTCTACCAGAATACCAGCGATGTAGGCAGTCTCCCGATTCCCGTTACAATGGTACCGATTCAATGTCCTCATGCGTTCGACGTGCCGTTACAGGGAATCATCATGTCTCGAGTGGGAACACTGTATCAACAGGGATCCCACCGTTGTAGGACACGCCAAGGTCGGAGCGGAAATGTTTGCAGGCGTCATCAGCGGCTTTGTCGACGAATTGAGCTGGAAGACTATCGTGAGTATGGTCCTGCGTGAGCAGTAGGCGCCGGAACCTTACCCGTGTGCTCGTTGCGCTCTAGTTTTTCCTTCTCTGCACCATGACCTGCCTCGTGTTCATCACCAACTCGGCACTGTTTACCATTCGCGCAAAACATGCTCAGTCCCACCATGTGGGCAGTGGATCAGGGGTCTCAGGGTACCATTATTCCGACGGATTCGCAGGGCCAAGGCCGCCACAGGTCAGGGACTTCGAATGGCCGCCTGCAGCATCCGGAATGATCCGTGGTGGGCGATCCGTCTCGGCTGGCAATGAGAAAAGGTAGGGGTGGCGGTGTAAGATGATTTGTGGCTCGGGATCGACTCGATGACTCGAGTCAGATTCCCGTTGTTACCATCTCGAAGCATTATTCAGTTCACGGAAACTCGTATTCCACCCCATCGTCGACATTCAGATTTCACTGTATCTATATTTCGATAGAGGCCGTCAAAGGTTCTACCACATCGCATTGATCAACGTGTTGACAGCCGAGGCTCGTATCATTCTAATATGGTTTAGGGTGACGATTTCTCCTGAAAGCCTTGCCACTGAACCAGCGTGGGAAAGGCAATCAGGACGCCTAGTTTCATCCTGGATTCCAGAGTGGGTGCGCAATTTGGTTGGGTGCACCATCGCGCCCAACGAGAAGATTCTGCTCTGGCCGCTTTGCTTTTGTTGGCAGCCATTACCAAGAAAGGGCGAAGGTGGATTCTTTCGCCACCTTCCATGGCCAATCTTGAATTATGCCCTGGTATTGTTTACCAATCCTAAAATCATGGCGGTGTGAGAGTGCACCTGTATATTTATGGTATAAAGCAATGAGCCAACCCTATCTTGACGATCAACAAGAAATTGTTGAGGCGCGGACGCGCTTAGCTTGAGGAGCGCCCCAGATCAGAGTCAGCACACAGCACGTCACTTGTCTGGCCTTTGTCGTCCCAATCACCATACCATCACCGATACTACATACCTTGAACGTCTTCCCCAGACTGCTAGAGCGTTTGTTAGAGTCGGTGTCATTGTTCGTCCTATCTCGAGGTGAGTTTCGTCCCGTCATGTTGTCATGCATTCCACGAGGGCAGGAACGCGATCTCTGATCAAGACTTCTTTCCAATTTTGCCCCTTTCCCGTCGATTCCTGTCGTGTGACTTGGGACTATCTTCTGGACTTGATTTGAACGATTGAATCGCGAACTGCATCGATGTGTGCTATGGTCTACGCCCTCGACTTGACTATCACTCTTTGATCGCATGTCGATCGGATCCGCCATCTATGATGAACTCGCTGTTTCAAACCCGAATGATGTTCCGGTTTGCATCTCCTTGACACCCCTCGATCCGCCGCTTGCTCGATTTCGAATCTACGGCTCTACAATACCCCCTTGGACCGCGTTTCCGCCGTGCCCGTGATTCCCTTTATGCGATTGAACAGACTATCACAATGGCTTTGAAGCGAATCAACAAGGTTCGTACAGTCGTCGTATTTCAAAAATGGCCCCTTCAACACCTATACTGACCCGTTCTCCTATCTCTAATTTCTTCGCGAACAATCAAAATGGATCACTTTGGAATGTTGGAAATATTCGGAAATAACAGGAATTGAAGGATCTCGGACAAGACCCACCGTCGTCATGCTCTGCTGGCCCCATCGGTGACAATCTTTTCCAGTGGCAGGCGACTATCATGGGTCCCGGTGACAGTCCTTATGCAGGTGGTGTATTCTTCCTGTGAGTATACTCGCTCCCTGTCAATTGAAGGAGGGCGCAACGGAGGAGCGGCGGTAGCATTAGAGGCGGCGATGATCGTCTGGGAGACTCGCCAGTGTCTCTGCAGGGACGCCAGAGCTGTTGGCCGCTCGGAATAAGCAGCGGAATGGGTGGTTACGAGACAAATCGAAGATATAGTTGAACACAGGTACTGATCGCATATTGGGTGTGTAATAGCAACCTCAACTTCCCTACCGACTACCCCTTCAAGCCGCCCAAGGTCCAGTTCACGACCAAGATCTATCACCCCAACATCAACTCGAACGGTTCGATCTGTTTGGACATCCTGAGGGATCAATGGAGTCCGGCTTTGACAATCAGCAAAGGTAGGTACCTCTTGGTCTTCTTCGTGTTCGCCGTCAACCAACGTGAACTCTTGTTTTATAGTCCTTCTCTCGATTTGTTCGATGTTGACGGACCCGAATCCCGATGATCCCTTGGTTCCCGAGATCGCTCACACTTATAAGACGGATCGACCTAGATATGAAGCGACTGCAAGGGAATGGACGAGAAAGTAAGTCCTCGCTCAATCCCTCCATTTCGCCTGGAACCGTCGTTAATGATATTACTGCCTTGCCAGGTATGCTATGTAATGTGACCTCTGGTTCAGGTTTAGAAGAAAAGAGATGACTGGCACGGCGATACGTCAATTCAACTGTTACAGTTGTCGACCATAAAGTTGTAATCACCAATCGCTCGTCTTGCTGTCCTTTGCCTTTGTGGTTTCATTAGATGCAGTAATTCGTGTGTTCTCGATTGCCGTTGCTGTCGACGCCTCCGTATTAGCGTTTAGCATTGGACATACTACAGTATATGCACATTGCAGATGTGCCACAGCACGTACATATCTCATGCTGGACGCGGCTTTCTGCGTATGGACATTGCAGCCTAGCTCACTCGTGTCTGAATTTCTTGTTGGCTCGTTTTGGGTTGATCGTCTCAGTAGGGTTTTCCCTAGACAGCGCTTGGTCGACGGGGAAAGTAAGTGTCGATTATCGATTCCCTGAGGAGGCGTCTGCCGGATGGCAGCTGCCCAATAACCCGACTACTGCCAAACCTCCATCAAACAAGACGGCGAGGGTGATGAGAAGCGGCCGACAGCTTACAGAGAATTACGTCATCTAGGGGCGATCGACATGTGCGGTCTACCGTTACAGACATGTTGCAGGTGCAGGCCCTCGTCTGTTTGAAGTGACTTGGCCTCAATCGCTCCCTCAACGCTCCATCATGAGCGGACTCTTCAACACCTTCCGGACGTCCACTCGGCCAGTCGCATCTTTGGCATTCGGTCTATTTTCTGGATCGGCTCTGACGAGAGGAGCCTCATCCGGCGCTGCGGCGAGATGCACAAAGTTTCTGGTGCGGAACCCAAGTGAGACGGCACCGAGAGAGTGCCCTACACCTGTGATATTGCTGAGAGCAAAAGGAATCGCGAATGACGAGACATCTTCGGAGTGAGCGCATTCTCTATCGACGGATTTTTATGAGCTGACCGTGTTTCCTGTACGGTAGTTCGTCGTCGTGGGCGACGGATTGGGCAGCCATGTTTGCAGAACGAGGCTACACTGCGGTTGAAGTAGATATCGAACCGGGATCCTCCAGCGGAACGGCGGTTGAACGAATGAAGGGAATGGTTTCAGGTATGTCGTTGATTGAAGTCTTTACAATCGCTTGGGATGATTTATGTGGCGGTTCATTATTTCAGAACTCGCTCATCAAGTACGATTGCTTGCGATTCCCTTTCCTCCGGTTCTTATCGCCCATTCATCGAGCACAATTCTTACCCAATCTTACATCTCGGATCACCCGGCGTCTGGGATCGTCCTCGTCTCGCCACCAGTGGACAACGCCTCGATATCTTCCGCCAGCGATCCAGACGACCCGCTTCCCGAATTCAATTACGAGCCACATTTCCCTATTCTCGTAGTGGCTCCGACAGAGCGGGCGGACCTACTCAAAGCAAGTAACAGGCTTGTTCGCGATTACGCTCACAAAGGAGTAGGTCGCGGTGGGAAGGGAGTATCGTTAGAAGAAGTAGAAGATCCGACGAGCGAGCGTACAAGGATGACAATCGAGCGATGGATGGACCGGTGCGGATACTAGACGAACAGTTCGGCATCGACCTGTCATCTTGACTCAGCTTTGTATAAAATAGCCCATACCCAAATAGCCAAATTGATATCAGCCGCTGTCGTCGACGTGTACAACTTGTGCGTGCGTTGCCGCTTGCCATACTGCAAGCTTATCCTCTGTACCGGAATGAGACCAGTTTCTGTGATCCACTCAGTACCGATGGTGAGCTGAGGCTATGTGCCAAGGGCGAAGAATTTTGGCTCTGCGGCGCGAGAATGCGATCGTGAGTCCGATTCACATTCGTCTTGTCCATCAAAGTTCGGCTTTCGACTGGTGTTCGAACATCGGCACTGCCACGTGTCTTTTTCATTGCTGGTGTATCCTCTGTCTGCATATCCATTTTCCGTTTACCAAACTGCGAATCGGGACGCTGTCTCGGCGTACGGCCATACCCATTGGAAGCGTTCTGAAATGCCAACGCTTCTCTGCTGATTCTGGGTGCAGACCGCGATCTGACCGATTCGTCAAGTTCGGCTGGACCAGGCGTAAGGTTTTCTTTTTCCTCGGTCGGGTTGCACCTCGCCAGGGTGTTTCGCGGCATTAGGCTGGCTTGACGGTTCTGAGAGATCGAGTGTGTAAATCCCACGAATGCTTCGCCCAGACTAAATAATAGCTGAATGCTCACCATGCCTCCGAATGTATATTTCGCCTTCCATCCGGCCGCCACCGCTTTCACGTTCTGTTTCTGATGTTCCTCTCGCCTAGCAATTTCTTCTGCCGTTTCTCGCTGAGATTCTTCTACGTCTGTTTCGATGTCGGATAGCACTTCTATGGGACTCGTTACCAGGTCTCGTTCAGGGTAGAACCGACTAAGATCGACTTCTTCTCTCGATTCGTGTTTCGTTTTGCATTGGTCTTGCGCCAGTGCTCGCTGCCGTGTTGGTTGGCATTCTGGCGTTTGAGGTTCAATCACAACCCCGCCTTTTGCGTCATCGGAGGGCGATGGTGTGGGAGGATGATTTGCGCCCGCGGCATCGACGTAGTTTCCGGTAGGGAACGATATCTGCTGATTGCTTTCGAAGTCGTCGACGTTCGGCTCAAAGGGAGAGGTGAATCCGCCTATCGAGCGTTTTCCGTTCTCGCGACTGTCCAAGCTTTCTGGCGAAGAGAGAGGCGAATCTGCGCCTACGCTGATGGCTTTGGCCGGGGACGAGAAGATCGTGGAACAGACCGGCGAGGGCGGCATGCTCATGCCTGCTGATTCCGAACGTTCCGGCGTGTCTGTACTTGGGTTACCCTGCAGGGCCGCTGCGGCCTTGTCATCTTGGCCTTGCATCTCGTCATCGTCAAACACCAAGTCCACGTGAATAGATTCCGCCTTCTGGGACAGCAACGTCGTAGGTTGGAAGAATTTGCTAGTACTGCCTGATGCAACAGATACCTCTGGCACACTTTTTCTCGATCTGAGTTCAGAAAGACGGGTCGCGCCAGATTTGCTTGAGCCGACAGGCTTTGGAAGTGCCACTTTTGGCCTGGCGAGTGCTGCAGCTGCTCCCTCTAGGATTTTGGAGATAGGTTGCGGGTTAGCAGCGTCTTGTAAAACAACGCGTGGCCTCTTACTCTTGATCCAAGAGTCAAGTGGCCCACTAGCTGTTTTCCCCAGAGGCGTGTTGTGCTTCGAGGTTGATGCCAGCTGCTCGGGAATGCGACCGTCAGTATACCCGTAATAACGTAAAGCCGCTCGGATCATCTCTCTAACTTACAGGACCAGTACGACTTCTGGCTGCGGCAGAAGGGTCATGCTCGGGCCACAAGTCTTCCAAGTCCGCCTTTGTTTCGGGGTGCAACCTGCCCTCGGCGATACCTGCAGCGTGCTCCGCCTTCATATCTCTGACAGAAGATACTGACTTAGATGACACCGGCAGAGCAAGAATTGGAGTCGTACTCACGCTCCAATATATTCGCATTCCGATGCGCCTAGTGCTCCATCTTCCGTAGGGAACAGGGTGACCAATTTCTGTAATCTAGGATCATATACCCGCTGATGCAGAAACACCAGCTCGGCAAGCCGGAACTGCGGGATATAATCCACCGGGACGACAGAATTGCCTTCTAGTCTGACCATTTGTACTACCTGTTGAAGGGTATACTGATTAGACTGATAATATTGGTGGTCTGGATTGCCTTGCTAAACGGAACTTGCCTTTTCCACCGACTTGTGTTTTCGCAATAGCTTGTGTGCGGTCTTGATTCCGATTCCTGGTATCGAATCTAGATAATCACATCCGGCGAGAATCTGCGTTGGTTCGAAAGAGGTCATTGCAGCCAGAATGAGCGAATGAGCAAGGTCCGATCGCACGCGAGAAACTCACAGCCATCCGACGGAATTCTGTATCTGTCCAGCCAGAAAAGTTGTACTCTTTACACGACGCAAATCGATCCCGCGAGATCCAAGTACATGCTCCGCTACCGTCGAGCTTGTAGATCACCTGTTCGCCCACGGGGTCAACGGTCATGCCCATCACGCCCGCTTCCGAGACTACTCACGTTGCGACATCCAAAGACCAACATATCAGAATCCTCTGTGATGATCCCGTCCACCAGACCTTCCTTCTCCATAAACGCCATCTGAGCATCTGCTTCGTAAGGAGCAACGACGTACTCTATGCTTTCTGCTTTCAAAGCCTGATGAGCAGCGGGAAGATGGTTAGTCACGGGCAATCAGCGAGGGGAATCAATGAGCGCACCTTGATGAGCTGCAATGCCATCTCCGGAGTTATGTCCACGCATTTGGTATAATGGTCCCGTGCTTCACGATGTCGGCCTTGCGCAGCTAAAGCCTTGGCCTGTCCCAGATGGAACTCTCGCCGGCTGCGTATGGATCCTCGCAGGTAAGCAACTCATCGTCGTTCATCGACCGTCATACATACCTAGCGCGATCCACTTCGGTACCCTTCTTTGCCGGAAGAGGTCCGCCATCAAAGACGATAATTGGTGTTATCTCGTGATACTTTAGAAGTCTGACCCGGTACATCGCATAGTCCACGAACCTATCAAGGGACAATGCCGCTCAACAGTGAATCAAGAAGCCGAGCTTGAGCAGAACCAATCACTTACTTTGTTGTTCGAATGCCTTTGACGAGATCTTCTGCACATCCGAAAGCACCTTTGTGTAGCCAGACGTACGCCTATAACCATTCACGATAAACGATCAATATCTGCTGGTCAAGCCTCCCGCCCACGATTTTCGCTAGAACTCACATCTACGGCCAGCCTGATTGTGGTGATCCAGGTTAGCGAAACGAACTGCCATTAAAGCTGGATTAACTCACGTTTGACCCTTGAATTCCGAGATGTTTCGTTGCACCTGAATCTCCTTCAACAGCGGTAACAGACCGGAGATCCCCATGATGCACGACCGTTGAGTCTAAACTTCGAATCCAGCTGAAAGAGTACGCCTATGCGGCTGCGAAGTGATGAAAGTGTCCAGCTGCGCTTGCTTGTGATGTATCGATAATATATCGATGAGAGCGGTACCCGCTCGTCGGAATGATCGGTCAATGAATCCCGAGTGATCACTAATATTGCACGTTGGTACTGAACTTGCGGCAGGAATGTCGATATGCTGATGGGACGCGTTTGAACACTGGAAGAACGACTGTGGCTCGATTTTCGTTGAAATCCTTGACGGAATAATGAGGTGCGAGTGATGGGTGCTCCACCAAGATATCGTTGAAGCTGATAGATGCGAGAGGCTTCGCGATATACTTGTACCGCTCTATCCAGGGCGACTGCTCTACGAACGCACCCTCTTCATGTGAAGCCACGAAAGTACTGATCGCGTTTCACGTCTTTGGAGTAAGCTCACAAAATAAACAACTTTATATGGGCTTAGGTAAGCGGCGCAGATCTTGTCTCAGATCAGACGTCACCGCAAATGGGCCCGGCTGCGACGATTCAAGTACATGAAGATTGAAGATAGAGAGAGAGTTCGTGTCGAAAAGGAACGGCTACAACGGTCTCGGGACGAATCAGGGCCCATCTGAACAATTTCAACTTCTTCAGCAATGACATCAATCGGTGATGCCGTAACGGCCGGGACTACGCCTGCCAAAGTAGACGTCTTCGGGTTGATCCATACCGTTCATCGTGCTGTCAAGGTGCGTCGGGTCTATCATATTCAAGTCGTTTTGCATGACCATTGTCGTTGGTATCCGCTCGAACAGGTCAATGTCGGTATGTTTCATATCATTTCCTTTCGCGAGCCTGAGAAGGAATTGATTCTTGGGTGGTTTCATAGATACTGCCTTGACATGGGAGTGAGTACGAACATTGTTGTGACTTTCCACCGTCGCCAACTGATTCTGACTTGAACTCTTTGGCAATGAAGTCAGCTATCCTCTCCCGAAGTCAACTATACCGTCATAAGACCCCTCATTCAGCGATTCTCGAAACAGAAGAATCCTGCCTTCATCTACGTCCTTATGGTCAACAGGTTTGTCGCATTTCATCCATGAACCAATATTTGCCGGAAGAGTGAACCAACCTCTGTAACGTACGGCACAGGATTCGATTCCTCCAACTTGCAGCTGGTGACCTTGCGTTTCAGGCGTTGAACACGTCACGAGCGTCGATGTGTGAAATATTGGCTAGTAAGTACCCACGGTCTTTCAACGTCCGCTCAGCTAGCTTACAGTGTTACGCATCCCTTGCAGTAAAGCTTTTGCGCACTTTCGCAGATTCGGAATTGGAGCTTGTGAGCGTTCTCACGAAAGGCTATCGCCCCTTGGAAGTAAGATCCTGGTGTCGGCCACGGTATGAGATCTGAGCAACGCTGACTCGTGCGTGATCGTGCTCTAGGGTGCCCCAGAGGCTGTGTGGGAAGGCATGGGCGATGATCGGGAAGATATCGAAGAAGAAATCGACAACGCGCTTGAGGTCGGTACATACCGGTTTTGCACGACGCGCTATACTGACTGTCTTTTACACGCATCAGATGTCTATCGTCTCCTCTGCCAAGCGTTTCCTTGCTACTCCACTCGCTCAAAAGGTCATCAATCTGATTCACTCCGGCCAGATTGTCTACACCTCTCAGTCATCACGATCAATCATCAATGATAGTTACACTTCTGCCCGCCGTGCAGCCGCTTCCGCATCTGGATTCATGTCACGTACTCTGGGCAACGATGAACTCGGTCTCGCCATGCCGAACACAGCAAGTTTATCGGGCGGGAAGAACATCGGAGTATACGCGTATGATCCAGTCTCCGCTGGATGGCTAGACCATAGTCGTCTACGGATCCCGAAATATCGCTCCATCATCGAATTTATAAACTTTTCCATACTTACCGCACTCTTCGTTCTCGCCATCATGCATAAAGAATACAAACACATCAACGGTTTCGAGCTAGCCTTTATCGTCTACGCACTCGGGTTCTCCCTTGACGAATTCGCAGCAACGAATGAGCACGGATGGACGATTTATCTAGCCAATGCGTGGAATGCGTTTGACATTACGTTCATTTCGCTGTTTGTGGCTTATCTCGTCATTCGGATCGTCGGGCTCCTCACTCACAAGGCAGACTGGGCAGTCTTTGCGTTCAACTTGTTGGCAACGGGCGCGTGCATCCTGTTGCCGCGTCTTTGCTTTTTCTTGATCAAAGATAACGTGATCATCATATCTGTTGGTCACAAAAACCCCCGTCTTGCCGCTTCATACCACTGACCTGTTCTTTATAGCTTAAAGCGATGATAGTTGATTTCGTTGGCTTCATGACTCTAGCTGCAGTCTGTTTCTCGGGATTCCTCTTCACGCTCTATACGCTAGGCAAGCAGACGTGGAAGCTCAAAGAGATTGCTTGGTTGTTGCTGTACGTCGGACCTCGCTCGTGAGCTTGCATGAATGTAGCTATTTTCCTGATTTGCCACTTTCCTAGGCAAATTTGGTGTATGTTTCCCTCCTCTTTGAGAGCTCCCAGGGACTGCCCGGCAGCTCACGCAGAACAATTGCCTCCCGAACCATTCAACACAGTCGGTAGCAGTTACCTGGGCTTCTCTGCCAGCTCAAGCTTTGACCCCATCTTTGGACCGATTCTCTTCGTCATCTTTGCGTGAGTCTGAATCTTTTCCGTTACTGCTTGATTGCCTGATACGGACGGCTGACCAAATGTCTTTTTTGAATCTCAGAGCGCAGGTCTTGTCCTCTAAAGTGCATATACCACGCAAATCGAGTTGACCTACTTCTTGTGCAAAACAGGCTTACCAACACGCTTCTCGTCACGATCCTTATCTCAATCTTGTCGAACCGATATGCAGCTATCAGTGCTGTAAGTTCCTCGGAGAGACGATCCAGGGTGTAAAAGCGATCTCAGTACTAACGCTTGGTAATGGCTGCGTTCGTTATTCATAGAATGCAAAAGAAGAGGTGAGTGTTGCTGTCGAGCTCAAACTCCTTCATTTAAGCCCATAGAGAAAAGTGAATTACCCTCTGATCACGCGAACGCTCTAGCATCTATTTCAGCGCGCCATTAGCACTATAGAAGGCGTCAAGGCGGACAGCATCTTCCTCTATATGCCGCCGTACGTTATGATCGTGTTTGCAACCTGCCTATTATCCGCCTGAACAGGCTAACGCTCAACCTACTGTTTCTGAAAAACAGCTTAAATATCATCGCATTGGCCATAGTTGCTCCCCTTTCCTGGGTTCTGAACGCACATGCGCTGCACCGTATCAATGTTTTCGCTATCCGAGTGACGGTGGGTGGTGGCTTCGTACTGTATTCTTAATCTTTTTCGTACCCTCACTGATTAGCATTTGACCCCTTTTCCTGACCTGAAGTCCTTCCCAATCTTGCTCGGGATCTCGTTGTGGGAACGATACCAGTGGCGATTGGCAGGAAAGACTATCCGATTGGAAAATGGACAGGTATCGAGAAGTGGCCCCCGGCAGGCTCTACTAGAGTATGTACTGCAGCTGAAGTGGCTGTTGCAAACTCACCGACTGAGGTTGCATCGTACAGGGGTTTCCTAGGATCGACTTCAGAAAACCTGATAGCCAACCTGTTTGAATCCTCCCACGGTATGGGTTCCGACGTCCAGCTTCGCCTTGACGAGTTGGGTCCGGAAGATATCGATGCGAAGAAAGCGAAGTTGCGCCTTGACGAGTTGGGTCCGGAAAATATCGATGCGAAGAAAGCGAAGTTGAGCCAGCTGGCGGAACGTCCTTCCGAAACCGGCGGTGAATTCTTAAGCGCAGGACAAAACACATCCTCGAAGTCGAAAACCACTGCTTCGGCTACGACGTCGCCGCTAGGCAAATTGTTTTCGAGAGGTGGCCGTGCAACGGGACCTGGGGCGGAAACACTAGACGTCGGTCACAAAGAGATCGACAGTGGCAAGCAAAAGGACGAAGACCTGCCGCGCACCCATGCCGAAGAGTTTGACGATTTGAGGAGGCAGCTGGTGACGATGAAGGATGGACAGGAAAGGGTGGAGTCGATGCTGCGTAGACTGATATCGACAGGAGGGCAGTAACTTGGTGTGTTTGAGGTCAAGTCTTTAAAATCAGCCTCGCTTGTTAGCATGTGTACAACGCTGGCAAAACTGGGAAATGACGACTACTAGTAGTACTGCATACTCTAATCAAACACTGTTGTCAGGTTTCGTTGCCATTGCCGCGAACTGGCGGTCGACATAGTTGGTGTGTTCAGTATAAGCCATCAGGCAGTTGGACCTCATTTTGAGCACGCATACTGCCATGGGCCATGGGCACTGGACGACACGATGAAAAACGGCTGTCCGGGCAACGAAGCAAGTATGGTTTTGCCATGTTTGCCACCAATCTGCTCACGATTTTAGCGCTTTTACGCTTTATGTTATTAGGCGTGCTTTTCGGCCGCTTCGGCCCTTTGTTAGGGTGCCTGTTTACTTTTTGACATTCCGTTGCCTCGCTGGCAGAACAAAAGTCTGTAGTCACCGGCTTACCGGCTTACCGGCGTGCCCCAGTTTGTATTGTGCTCTGGTTAGAGACCGTAGACATAGACGTGGCATCTGCGAACTGTACGCCAGCAGACAGAAGCTGTATGACCACACGGAAATCGACGCAGCGTGATCCCACAACGAAAAAGCTCGCCGTAGAAAGGGTATCATCTCTTGCGCCAGCATCTTTGCAGTCTCTCCGCAAACGCGTGGATACGACACCGTCCAGAACGAGGTCTCCCTCTGAATATTCCTCGTCGGCTTCATCTCTCAAGAGCGAAATCGACAGTGATCCTCTCGTTCCAGATACCGCCAGCGCTATGTTCGCTTCAAGAAAATATCAAGCTCTTCCGACGTCAACCTCTGGAGGAGGTCCCCGTCGGCGAGGGCAGTCCCCGTTCAGAAAATACATCGCCATTGGGGGCCTTGCCATTGTAGCGTGTGTTGTGCTACTGGGAGGTAGACATGTTGTCACGACATCTTCATCGTTGATGAATGGAAAGGAGGGTGTAGTGGAAAGTGACGCAGCGATTGATAGCTCGTTGGAAAGCATTTGGGGTGAGCCTGACTGATTTACGCTTCACCGCTATGTCTTCTTTACTCACTTGCGTACACCATACCTTCCGTTCCTGCTAGACGATAACGGACAAGAAGAAGAGTCCGAGGCATTCCATTCACCGCCATTTAATCCCGACGGGTCTTCCGCAGAGGACTATGCCGATGACATTGCACAGGACGAAGATGAGGAATCCTTCCACATCCTGCCCGTAGAAGACGTCGATGAAGCGCTGAATTCCGGCACCAAGACCACAGGCTCCAAGGTGAACTACGAATCGGAACCCGACGCTGTTGACAGCCACGATCCTCACCGAGAAGTCTTGGATGACCAATTCGCAGACGATAACGATGAATCGGAATCAGTAGAGGGACACACCACTGAATCCGTCGACGAGATCAACGAGGAAGAGACGGATGAAGGGTTGACAGGCTCTGAAGAATTCACCCCTTCCACTGGACCGACTTCGTTCGAGACTGATCCCGATCCTGAAACGACTACCTACTGCTCGGATCCTTACTCTCCTGAATCACCGCTCATCCAATACGCTCTGGTCATCGATGCTGGATCCACCGGCTCTCGTATACATGTTTACAAGTTCAACAACTGCGGACCTACGCCTGCACTCGAATACGAGACCTTTAAAGCGGTCCAGCCAGGATTGTCATCCTTTGCAAGGGATCCAACAGCAGCTGCGGCCTCTCTCGACTCTCTGTTGGAAGACGCCGTCAGAGTGGTACCGGACAGCTTGCATCACTGTTCCGCTGTTGAAGTCAAGGCGACCGCCGGCTTGAGGTTGTTGCCCGGAAACGAGGGACAAGCTATCTTGGAGGAAGTCAGAGTCCGACTCGAAAGCGACTGGCCGTTTGCTTTGAGCAAGGAAGATAATGCTATCGAAATTATGGATGGAAAGGATGAAGGTGAGGCTTTCTATACGGAGCCTGGATTGTGAGGCGTTTGCTGATTCCTTATGTTTCAGGTGTCTATGCTTGGATCACAGCCAACTACCTTCTTGGCAAGATTGGATCTGGCACCAAGTCTCACGTCGACCCCACCATCGCCGTCATGGATCTTGGAGGTGCCTCTACCCAGATCGTGTTTGAACCCTTGTTCGCACAGGATTCGTCTGTCCAGATGGCAGAAGGCGATCACAAGTACCACCTAACCTTTGGAGGGCGCGAGTTCCAGCTGTATCAACACTCTTATCTCGGTTACGGATTGATGCGAGCTCGACGATCAGTAAACAACCTGGTTGCTTTTACATGGTCATTCTTGCAGCCTGGTGGCGGTGATCTGGGCGCTATCGAATGGGACGCGATGGAGGAGCAAGTACAGATCCCGAATCCCTGTTTCGCCAATGGCTTGAGCAAGAGAGTACTACTCGACCCACCTGGAAGAAAGCAAGTCAACGTTACCATGGTCGGCACAGAGGGCGGATACGAGGCGTGCAACAGGGTCGTCGAAATGGTCATGGCCAAGGATGCGTAAGTCCGAGCCTAGTCTCCGATTCGTTTCTCGCATTCTGACAACTCTAGATTATTGCTTGCAGTGTGTGTGAAGTCAAGCCGTGTTCTTTCAACGGTGTTTACCAACCGTCCATTCTCGATACCTTCCCCTCTGGCCAACTCCTTGCCCTATCCTACTTTACGGACCGTATCCAACCGCTGCTCCCCGCATTCACTCACGCCAGCAAGGCGACTGCCGCCGAGGACGAGGGTGACCAAGCGACAACAGTGAGCGTATCCGACACCAAGACGCTCACTCTTGCTACCCTTCATCGCATGGCGAAAGAGGTATGCGCAGGACGGAAAGCGTGGAAAAAGCGATGGGGAAAGGACAAGCAGGCAATGGCGGAACTGGAAGACAGGCCCGAGTATTGTCTCGATCTAACCTTTATGCATGCTCTGCTTGGTCTCGGTAAGTGTCTCATCCGTCGGGTAATGTAAATGGCTGGTACTGACTCCTCCTTGGTACAGGCTACGAGTTGACCGAAGACCGTGAGCTTGTAGTGGAGAAGAAGTTGCGGGGCGTGGAACTCGGCTGGGCTCTGGGAGCTGGTATCGCTCTGCTCGAGAAAGCGACTTTGACTTGTACAGCTTAGAATACAGCGCGACCTTGTACGACTTGATATATAGCGCGACATGCCTGTCGCTATAGGATAGGTATATAGATGATATTTTCGTGGTCATCACTAATGTCAGCGCATACACGAAACCGGCTAAACCACACGGGCGAGCGAAGTGGCGGAATGAGACACTGAAATAAATGATCATCTTAGGTTTCTTTACAACGTTGACTTTGGTGACATTCGCTTTCCTTTTTCATACTCTACTGATAATTTTCCTGACGCTTTCCGACATATCAAACTTGGCCCGCTACGAGAACCGCCCGTGCAGACTAGTTGACTTCCAGTCTGAGAGAGTCATACTGCACGTACACCGATCTGGGCAAAAGAGCGGACTCGTAATCGGTGCCGTTGTAAGGCAAGCTCAGTACGAGCTTGTTACTCTGCGTCGAGGAGAGATGAGAAGCGGGGAATGTCCACTTCTTGGCGAGGTTATAACAGATCACCGCGCTTCGAACGGCGCATGACGAGGATTGGTTGTAGCTGTACAGGCAGTCTTCGTAATCAGCCTCAACCAGAGAGTATTGCCATAGTGAATGTGCTCACGGAATGATCCAGGGTTCCAATTCATGACCGTTGACTGCGACCACTAGAGGCAGGTTGGAGAATGGTTCACTGGCATTATATATGTCGGTGTTCCCTGATGCTCCTTTGGCTCCTGCGAGTTGAACGGTAAATGTGGCGTCCTGCTTTTTCCTCAGATCCTTGTCGTTCAGATCAAATGTTACCGTCCAATTGTTGATCTCGCCGTTACCTTCGACTTGCTTGGGCCTTCGATCGTTTGCATACCCGCCGAACACTGACCAGTGCACATAGTTCCAGTCGGTCGCTTCGATGCTCTTGCCGATATGGAAGTTTACGCCTCCTGGAAAGTCGCTAATGAAGTCGTATTGTCCCCAGTAAATGCGGTATGCAGGCGGTTGCAGAGGGTGGCTTGCATCGCGAAGACGCGAACATCCCCGTGTCGGAATTCGCCGCATGACAAGTCAGGGGTTCCAATACGCCAGAGTTCGCTTCCAGCACTTTCACCATCCCATTTGATGTTCTTGGAGTTGGTGTTCTGACCGGCGCTGATAGTAACACCGTCTTGCTCGTAGAAACCGAAGATTCCCGCAGCATAAACTGTCAACCTGTAAGTTCCGGCTTTAACGCGATCTATTGCGACCTTTCCATTCTGGTCAACCTCGGCCCAGTATTGATAGGCCTTGGTGTCGCCGACGTTATCTTGGTAGTTGACGCCATTCTGGGACAAGATTGCAATCGCATTCGCGGCGGCGTTCGGGAGGTTGAGTTTCGCCTGCCAGCTGCCTCGTTGTGCAGTGGTAACATAGCCCGGTACGTACTGGGAGATGTCGTCGTAGAAGCCGGCGGCGAATCCGGGATCGGCATACTTGGCTGCATCACCCCTAAGCGACTCCAGAGACGATCCAGGCGAACCTTTGTTGAGGTAAAAGTACGAAGGGCCGAATGTTCGATCGAAACCATTGGTGATGTCCGGTACTTGGTCGCCATGATGATTCGAGCTGATATAATTATAGACGATGCCATCCTGTCATCCAGTTTATTGGTCAGTAAGCCCTGAAGAGTACTAGGTCTTCACAAAACTTACCACTACTAGGTCAGAATGAGTTGGGCCGCCAAAGTAAGTGTCCTTCGTATTCATGACTTGCCAAGCGCCATAAGTTGATCCGTCAGGACTGGTTGAGCCATCAGCGAAAAGACCGTGGGCGTCGTGGTTCCTCCAGGTATCTTGAAAGGTATACTTGGTGAAATAGTCCGACGTTTGCTGGACATATGGGTCGTTCGGACGATCTCCTAGGTACCAAGTGGCGTCTTGCACTGTTGTGGCAATACCTGTTCCAGTCGATGCAGGATTGGGCAAAGGTGTGGGCGCATAGAATTCGGAGTTTGTGCTGAGGTGAGTCCACAGCGTAGTATTGGGCCTGAACAGTGTTCGCAATTCTTGCAAGTTTCGCAGGAAAGGGGTCGTCTCGTTATAGTAGGCCAGTCGACTGAACATGTGTAGGCCTGTTTCCCCATCTCGCAGGAACCAGTATTGTTCCATTAGCTGACCTGTTGTTGGATGAGTGTCGCTCATGACGATTCCGCCGTATGCGATGTTGCTCGGGTCCGTCCCCTGAAGCAGCTTGTACTTGGCATATGTTCCGGGCGTGTAGAAGCCTGAGGTGTCAACACACGCACAAAGTTAGCTTGAGGACGAAGATGGCGAGCAGATCTTGCGAGAGTCAGCGAGACGCACCAGCGGGCGTACAATAACAATCTGAGGGAGACAAGCAGCGCTCATCAGCCACGTCGTTGGTGAAGCTTCCAAAGAGAAGGGGACAAGTGAGTCTACTGACCAAGGTAAGGGCCGATGCCGACGGAACCTGTTGCGGGACCCAGCATATCCGTCCCATCTAGAATCAAATAGGACATCGCTCCCGTAGACTTCTTTACTGCGGCGTATAGCCGATCATTGCGCAAAATATAGTGCGTAGAAGTTTCATTTGCGGTCAAGAGAGCTTGAGTGGTAGCCAAGAATCCGAGCGAAAGCAAGGCGCCTAGGTAAAAGACGGAATAATGCTTCATGTGAGGCGTTGGAACACAGAAAGGGGGCCCCTCCTGCCGTCTGCTCGGCTGAAAGAGCGAGGACGATGAAATGCCGGAGAGCCCGCTCGAGGCTAGGGGGGTGAACAGTTTTATATCAGTTTAGGCCTGCTGAGGGATAGCATATCGGGCCGTTCATGACCCATTGCGAGGACCGCGTTGGCCCATCAATGGAAGCGTAATGGACTGATGCTTGTAACATGCCAGTCAACAATCGTCACATCTGCCAGATATACGGCCCGCCGCCGTCGATGTTGTACACAAACAACGGGGCTACATGGGGCTCACCTGGAGGTGGGTCGTCCAACGGATAGCGGTTCCATTGAGCTAAAGGGGAGGGACCTGCAGAAGGAAAGTGACCAGGAACCTATTGAAACGAATGCTCAGGTACAGACCCGGGAAGCTTGCGGAACGAAGGCCGAGCGATTGCGAGATTTCGGCGGGAAGTTGAGAGGACGAGAGAGTATGTCGGCATGAGACTGAGCCGACAACGGTTTGTGCAGGTAGGCAACCATCGAGAACTGGGTCACGAGCAAAGCTACGAGGAACAACAGCTGCAACAACATAAGCGGATTTGTCTTGACTGCCTGAAGTAAAGAACTAGAGCAACTATCGCGTATTCTCGGTATATCAACAAAACTGAAACACCGTTAGCGCGCGGATCAGATCATCTTCATACCGAGAGGAGTGAGCGAGGACTGCGAGGTCGAGTCGATAGCTGAGTCGACGGGCCGCCCCGTCCTTGTTACTTTTAGAGCTATCAGCTTTGAGCTGTTGAGTCGTTGATCCTTCCAATATGGAGGATTACTTGATTGATTTTTGAAGACTGAAACCGTTTCAGTAAGGTTCAGTACTAGTCGATGATGAGTTCGATTATTCGGGCGCAAAGCCCAGGAAGATTTGCTGGCCGTGTATATGTCGAGACCGCTCTTACAGGAAATTGAACCATGAGACTTCCGATAAAAACGTATTGCGGCAAGCTCTTGTGAAGCGAAAATGAAAGTTTGCACCTAATGTGACTTGTAGCTCCGACGAGGGATCATGTATGAATCAGATCTGAAATGAATACCAACGACGATAACGCGTTTGAATAACACAAATTATTATACAGTATGCCACAAGATACAAGATGAGTCCCCGCCCGTCTGTGGATCAGACTCGAGGAGATGACGGGCTGGACTTTGAGCCGGATAGGTATTGCCGTCTGTTTAAACTCTTCTGTCGAACAGACTTGGACGGCGCACTTGGCGTCATGGGTTCCAGAAATTGAGCGTCATCGAAGATCGGTTTTAGAGCTGTCCGGCTATGACTTCGCTTCTGTATACCGCCAAACATGGATCGATTTTCGTCGTCTTCTGAGACATAACTGCTTTGCCGCGTGCGGTAGGACCACATCGACGTCGCCATCGAGGGTGAACGAGCCGTGTTGTGCTTCGGAGTAGTAGAATCGCTGGGTCGACGAGACGTCGAGGACGGCGTCCGATGCCTGTGAATGCTATGACCATTGCGAAGTGAACCGATATCATGTCTTCCGTTGCAGCAGGCTAGCATTAAGAAATGGCTCAGAGCGCGTCCTGGTTCTCGGGCGACGAGAAGTGGCTTACCTCGCACATTATCAACCCCTTCGTAATCATCACCATCAGTTTCCATCGCTTCCGCTCGAGCAATCTCGTCAAAGTCCGCTTCGATGCCGCTGTTGATTCGTCCCATCAGACTGACAGGAGGCAGGCCATTCTCCGCCCTCAACAGATACTCATGCGCGACTGTTCCAGGTCGTTTGTTCTTGTGAGTACTGCCTCGCACCGACATAGCTGATTGGCTTCGAAGTTCCGTCGGTTTTGGAGTTGCGTTTTCCGAGATATAGCTTCTCAAGCTTCGAGAAGACTGGAGTTTGCCCCGTCGGCCAAATTCATCTACGTCACGTCTGACCGGGGTAGTCAATGTCTCCGTCGGGATATAGCTAGCTGTTCCTGATATCGTGGCTTGCGAAGGTTTACTGATTAAGTACGACAAGCCCTGAAGTTGGAATTGCGTGAGAGACCGAAATTATGAGTCATGCCTCTCACAACTCACATTCATCCATGTTTCGTGCTGTTCTTTGGATCCCGCGGTCAATCTTAGCTCGCGCCCAGGGGTTGTAATAAGGAGCGATTCGATGTACATGTCCATCCTTGAAATATTGCCATTTGGCACGGATTTCATGCCGGAAATGAATACTGCAGAAGGGGAGTCAGCGGAGTTAACGGTCGTATACGAGGATTGGTCGATGAACACTTACCACTCTTTGCGCTGGATTCTGCCGCATGTACTCCTCCAGGATCGGCTGCACTCCAATACAAGGTCTTGGTATACGGATTGATCCAGAAGAATCTCTCGTGCATATTGCCTGACAAGCCAGATCCGAACGCCTTCCTTGTGTCTTTCCACAAGAATTGTCCAATCATGGTTTTCGTAAGATCTTGCACGACCGCCGGATCTGTAGAGCTGGAAGCACCCATAAAGCCTTGTCTAGTCTCCGTGGGAGGAGGCGGAAGGCCATACTCGCTAGACCGCTCCGAAGTAAAGCTTGCCACGCGTTGTTGGGTCGCAGGGCGCGAGGCAGGAGACGTAGACACGACAACGTCTGCCTTTCTTCTGACACTGTCGCGACTCTGACGGATTGAACCAGTGTTGAGAGTGGCTCGAGGAGTCGAGTAATACCTCGATGTGCTTCCAGTAGGACCTCCTAGACTTGGCTCGTCTCGTGATCGCATACTGGCAGATGACATTTGCCGCGAAATGGAGGTTTCCAGGTCGCCCAGGTTGGCCGACGCACCCGGAATGGATGGAACAGCGAAGACGGTGTCCTGCCACTCATTGACAAGCGATGGCGAAACCAGAGGTGCACCCGACGGATCCATAGGGGAAGTTGGACGAGAGGGCATGGATCTCGTGTTCGGCACAAACGTTGGAGGCGGCATGGTTGGTGGTGGAGGCATAGAAATCGCAGGCGGTTTGGAGCGGTCGATGTGAGAGTCAACGGGAAGATTTGTAGACTCTTTATTACGGGAGGATGGAGGGACCACTGCATTATCGTTACGCGGCGCCAACGCCGGGCGAGCTTGAGGCTCTTGCTGGATCGTCCTAGAATCCTTTCGGGATCGTGTGCTTGAGAGCGTGCTGGGAGGAGCTTTCAAGAATTCATAGTTCGCTTCACGGGACACACCGGCATCTGCTACCGGCGATGCTGCAGTTGATAATTGCAAGGCCAGTGATTCCGTTTGTGGACCAGCGTTTCGGGTGCTCTGCTTCGGCATTTCGACGGCAACGAAAACTTCTCGCTCGACAATCTTCTCGACGAATCTGTCAACAGGAATCCTTTTCAGTACAGCTCTGTCGCTATGCACCTCGATGTCCCGGTCTCGATCGACATACCTGATGGTTTCCACTGGAACCTCGCGGATGATCTCCTTTTCCACTATTCTGTCAATCGGAATCTCCTTTTCGATGATCCTCTCGACAATTCGGTCGACCGGGACTTCCTTTTCGACAATCCTTTCGACAAGCACCTCGACCATGCGATCGCGGTCGATATACTTAATTATCTCGACGGGGACCTGGATGTGGCGGATGACCTCCTTCTCGACAATCTTTTCAACAGGGATCTCCTTGATTGTCTCGACAGGGCGATCCACGAGCTTCTCGACCTCAACAATCTTCTCCACCTCGACA
>JANGFJ010000302.1:0-15252 GCA_025758675.1 Naganishia antarctica
TCCCGCCGCATATGCCGCCGTCGAAACACCTCTTGTCGGATGCGTCGTCGAATGTGTTCTTGTATCTGACGGGACACGGCGGGGATGGGTTTTTAAAGTTTCAGGATAATGAAGAGGTCGGGGCGAGGGATTTGGGGGATGCGGTCGGGCAGATGTGGGAGAAGGGCAGGTGCGTACGAGTGACGTGCGAACCGAGGGGTGAGGGCGAGGCGAGGAGACCACGAGGGAAGCGACCGAGCGAAGCGAGAATAGTATGCGCCGCAGGCTACAACTTCTAGTCTCCCAAGCGAGGCGAGAATCCGCGCCGCGAGCTATCTCTTCGAGTCTCCCGAGCGAGGCGAGAATGGTTTGCGCCGCAGGCTCAAACTCCTCCGGATCTGTCGTCGGACGGACGAGAGTAGTCTGCGAGAATCGTTACTCGCGTGATGTCATCAATCCGCCGTAGAACGCCACATTCCGGCTTCTGCGCTCGAGTCGCCTCGTCCACGGTTTCCATCCTTCCACGCATCCTAACTTCTCCACTTTCCCGCAGGTACAACAAAATGATGGTCATGATCGACACATGCCAAGCGAACACGCTCTACTCCTCGATCTACTCGCCCAATGTTCTCGCCACTGGCTCGAGCGAACTCGGCGAGAATTCATACTCGCACCATAACGACGTGGAGATTGGTGTTGCCGTCATTGATAGCTTTACGCATTACGTGTTGCAGTATCTCGAGGGGATCGAGAGAGGTTCCAACGCCACCATGCAGGATTTCGTGAGTTCCACATCCTCGTGCATCCTCTGGTAGCTCACCCCATCCTCGACAGTTTGATATCTACGACCCCGACAAGATAAAGTCCCACCCGGGAATCCGGAAAGACCTGTTTCCGCACGACCTCGCGCAGACTCTCGTCACCGACTTCTTCGGAGGAGTCGCGCATGTCGAGATGACACATGGCGTCGACGAAGGAGGGAATGACACGGCTGCTTGGGATAAGCCTCTACGGACGGCCGAGGACCTTGTAGAACTGACACGGCATGGCGCACACGGCGACCGGAATCCATCCGCCTCGCGGTCCTTGACGTACGGACACAACATTCGCGCCGATGCTGGCGGACCGAAACGAGACTGGCTGGTCGTCGTCTTTTTCGTTGCGTTGCTGTGGATCTTGCGACACTGGACAGCTCGTTCGCCACGCAGAGGGCCTCGTGTCAGGGAAAACGAAAAGATTGACTGAAGGGTGGCCATGCGAGTTGCCCAACGAGATGGTGACCACGCTTGCGGCAAAGGTACCTCCCGTCCTGCTGAAGCCGACTGCTCGCGGCGTATTGGATTTGCATTGTGTGGGTCGGTCAACGCGTCCCGCGAGGTCGAGGATCATGCATCCGATGTAGATTGACAAGGGCGACATCAGCCATCCCCCATAACGAAGGGGGGCTTCTCAGTCTTTCGGCCCATTCAACATTTGGCGGCAATCATCTTGTGCTCTGCTCAGCTTTGCAGCGCGACCCTCTGTTCTCCTGGACGTACCTGCGACGAGGGAAGCGCGATCAACCAGTCTCGTAGGAAAAGCCCGGATGTTCGAACGTGCGTACAGATACACACGAAACAATGAAAGCAGTCGAGCGGGAAGTCGCGAGAGGCTGCCCGCGTTCACTATTCATAAGAAGAGGATGCCGGTACCCCAAGATCACATGATGTACAACGTCCATTACATGCCTAGATTACCAAGAAGAAACTCCTATTCGTTACACGTTGATTGAGAACTAGATATATTATTGGCTTCCGTTCACTTGTATGCCTGGTGGCTAGTCCGCTGTCCCACGACATGATTGTCCGCCATACTAGTCACATTGTTTGCGCGGCCCACTGAATCCGCCACTACTGCAGCACGAACTGTCTGGTCCCGATCGACTAGTCCATCTTACACAACTCCCCGAAGTGTACGAGAGCGCTCAAAATAGCTTCACCCCCTGAGTCCACTCTGTCTGAAGGTGGCATGGGTTCCAGAGCTTTCTCGTACAGCACCCAGTAGAAGTAGAGAAGTACGATGCCAAGAGACTTTGCTGGCACAACGGACTCGCCTTGAGAATCTGTTGACAGCCCTTGCAATAGATCTTGTTCCAGGTAATCCTGATCCTCTTGTTTGAAAACACTTTTTGTTTGATATCGACAAGTGAATTACTTCTAGGTCCGACCTCTGATTCTGCTCGTAACCATGCAACTGCCAACACACCCAAGTTCGCCGTGATCGAAAGGTCGCAAGGGACTTCCCCAATGAGTCCGCGCTCATGTCGATCTTCTTCAGTCAAAGCGCTCGATGCAAGCTCGGATTCTGTTGTTGCAGAAGATGATTCAGATGCTCCTGATGGGTCCCTCATTTGCTGGTCGGACTCATTGTTCCCCTGTAGTGAGCTGTTGTCATCGCTGAAGCTCGGCTCGTCCTCCGTTGCTGGCTCTGCTTCTCCCATCTGATAGATGAGGTGATTAAGCAGATTCTGGCCAACGGTCAAATCACCGTCCCAGCTACGGGTCAGTTCGATGTCGTCCGAGGACCTCTTCCTTGCAGTCCGGGACCTGAAGACTGCAGGAGGAGACCCTGTCTTGGAATCGAGATTGGCGATTTCGCCGCCGTACCCTTCGGTGGAACCGATGAACCTGGCCAGAGTCCGACCGATTGAAGAGACGGCCTTTCGAGAGCTCGCCTTTCTCTTACTACCATGCGCTGTGGAGAGATCGAACCAGTGGTTTAGGTTCCTCTCCAGCTCCGTAAGAGTGTTGTTCAAGTCCCTTGGTTCATTCAATGTCATTTTCAACAAGATGTTAATCCATCTCGTGATCTTCCCCTTCGACGCTGTATTCCCTCCCTTCTTGGTCCCATCTCGTCCTGGCCACCTGACATACTGTATTTCGTCGACGGTGACGCTGCCACTCCATTCTTCGTCGGGCGGCGAGACTTTCGCGCTCGAATGGTCGCTTCCTTTCGATGTAGCTCCGGTTCTGACTGTCTGAGCAGACATGGAGGATTTGTCTTTCCCTGCTGATAGCGGCGCAGATCCGGAGTCGCCCGCGCTGTGTTGCGACAGTCGGCTTGTAGCGTCAGAGGCAGAAAATGTCCGAGACCGAAGAGGGTAGCGAGACATTATAACGAAGAATCCAGGTAAAACAGTAAACGGGCAAGAATGATTGGTTTACTTGATGCGGAAAACAAAAGCGAAGAAAGAAGCCAATGCAAGTTCAGCGGAAACTGTGGTCTGGAGGAAACCGCCGAGCCATGGTTGTATCTCCTTATATACAGGTCGGAACTTGCCAAGTGAAAAGGCGAATGGGAGGCATGAAAGGAGATGACTCATCTGGAGATAAACACACTCTAATTGGTGTGATAAGGATCAGCTACAGGCAAAGACCAAAGGATCCAGAGCGATATGCGCCACGGGCGCCCGCGAGCGCGGACGTTCTCAACACAGCCGAAAGAATAGTATGGCTGAGCTGAAACGACATTCAACGTGTTCAAAGGAGGGTCGGATTGGATGGGAAGAACACTGCCTTTGGCTTGAGCTTGTATAATGTTGGTCGCTTACGGTTATACGACTTGATTGGCGATTGGTCACGGAGATGACGTGGCCGTAACTTGCAAAGATCTCAACTCCATCCCTTTTCAATCTTTTCTTCTGACAGCCGTTCCTTGACTGCAGATCGATATTCATCACAGTCGATGCCGTGAGATTTGTCGAACTTGTCCATGTGTCTCGACTGCTGGAGGATGAATGCCCTTTCACTCCCGTCGTCGCAGGGAGACCGCGAAGTACAGTTGCGCCAAGCAACCATCCATTGCCAGTCCTTCCGCTTTGCTATGCAGGACCGTAACACGCCTGTCGAAGCATTCCAAAGGCTGCCTCAAGTACCTGCGCTTATTGAGTGAATGTCATACTGGCAAAGATAAATGCATGCTGAAGGAAGGCAAAAACAAGAACATCACATCACGACTACCGTACAGCGTTGTGACAATACCTGAGTTCATACCGCTAGTACACACGGCCCGACATGGCCTGCCTCGAGGCGCTCCTTGGCGTTGCTCGACCATTGGAGCCACCAGCCGCCATGGCGTTCATCTGCTCATGCATTTGCTGCAATAGTCGCGCATTCGGCGTGTCCTGCTGCACCGGCTGTTGCTGCCCTTGATTATGCTGACTAGCGTAACTCTGCTGCTGCTGAGCGTAAGGCGATGACGGATCAAAGGGAAGTGAAAACTGCTCGAGCAGTTGACTGCGGTGAGCAGGTTGCCGCTGCTGCGCTTGCTGTTGTAGTTGCTGAGATTCTCCGCCGGGAAACCCGGATCGAATGGCCATGATCGCAGGATCCTGGATCGAAAACGAATCCCCTGCCGGGTTATACATCTCTCGGCCGCCGAATTGCCCGTTGACGCTGCCACCTCGAAGCGCTTGCACGAGCGAAGGGCTTGCCGCACGTCTTTCCGGTGCGTATGGTTGATGGAAATCTCGAAGGCTTGTCAGTAATTGATGTTGCTGTTGACTCAGACTTTGGTGTTGGGTTCGCATTTGTTGCTGTCCGCCGGCCATATTCTGGAACAATGGGAAGGATGGATGCTGCTGAGTCTGCTGTTGCTGTTGCTGCATGGCCTGTTGCTGCGGTACACCTAACCCTGGTGGCGGTGGTGGAGCCAAGTTGGGAGTCCTGGTTCGCGGAATAGCCAAGTTCGGACCTGGAGAGGAAACTCCCAGCGCGAAAGGCAATGCCGACCGGGGGGGCGGGGTAGCCGACGACATAGCGTCCTTGCCCATAAAGTACGGATGATTGACTGCAGAATGTCGTTCCGACGGCGATCTGGACGACACTGTCGGATAGTCCGCACCAGAAGCCAATGATAAGCGGGGAAGCACATCGTAACCATTGCCTCTGGCAAACGAAAATCTCGACGTCTTGGCATCTCCGACGGCCGCGCCCGACATGGCCTGGACGGCTTCATCCAGCTGGTTCTCCACAAACGGATCAAACGGCCCCTGATAGCTCGCCGTCTTCTTTACGCCGTCCATCTTGTTGCTGAGAGACAGCAGGTCCTCCACACCCGTCATGGACAAAGGCGCGTCCTCCACCTCCATGACCATTTCCACATCGAGCCTGTAGGTGAATTCACCGTCGGCAAACGGCGCCAACAAGTCTTCGAAATCCGGATACGGCGACTGTATAGTGTAGATCGGCGTATTGCCTTCCCGTCGGGAGATAACATCGTCGACTAAAGCTTGCGTTTGCACAGACGGCTGATACTGTTCCTGAGCGGGTTCCGCCGTCAAAAAAACAACAGGCACTGTTGTCTGTGCAGCCTGAGCATACACATCCTGTGTTGTGACTGACAGCCCAGGCGGTGGTGCGTGTGCGGCTTGCGGCTCGACTGCCATTTGATGTGGGGAATATGCTTGAGCAACCTTCTCCACATTGACCATCTCGGTATCCATTTTCGTTCCTCTTGCACTGTCCCTATTCGTTTCTTCCAGTTCCACCATTTCGTCGACAGATATTTCAGGTATCGACTGCGAAACATCGGAGATTGGCGACGGACTCCTGGTCGATGGCTGTGCAGATGCAGGCTCTTCGGAAGACCGCACGGATGCGGCGGTTGGAGGGGACGACGGAATTTCAGCTTTGAGTGTCTTTCGAGCCGAGACCGCAACGGGCTCTGCGTATCTCGAGGACGGAGACCGCGACGCTCTGCGATCCCTCAGCTCGGATGATCCCGACGCTGGACTTTCGGCGATGCTCGAGACTGGCGTCGTAGATTTCAGCTTGGACGACGTCCCCAATGTTGTGAGCGTAGGTTTAGCACCATTCGACGATAGCGAGAGCACCTTTGCCTTTGGCCGTTTTGGTGGAAGTGTCGGGTTGCTGATCGTAGCATTCGCGAGCAGAGGCGAAGGGAATGGTGCCGGAGTGGGTCGTGCGGCCCAATGTGCCGTGCGGGGAAGTGCAGAAGCTATGTGGAGGTCGATTAGATGGAATGTGCGTTGATTACTCCAACGTGTACGTACAGTCCAAAGTTTCCTCTGACGACTTTACTGGCTTCAACGACAAGCCGGATGAAGTAGGTTTCGGCATGGACCGCTGCTGTCTTTGCATAAGCATGTCCATGTTTGTCCCTGAATTCTTGATGGCTTGTTGTCTGTGTCGAATATGACCGTCAGTCTCAGCAGCGTGCCACTTCAAGCCTGAAATTCACTCACAGGGTCGTCATATCCTTCCGCGTAAACGTATCATTATCCGCTGCCCAATCATGCAAGCCAAGACATGCCGATCCTTCATCACACTTGACACCCCTCAGCCAATTCAGGCAGTACTTGGTACTACCATACGTGACCTTGAGCGTCTTTCCCGGATTCCCTGGAGCACTGACTCCATCCAATGTGGCAATCGCACGCGAAGCATCCTCTCTCCGCAGATAGGTAATGTAGATCCCTAGCTCATCCGAGTCGGCAGAGGAGTCGAGGGATCCGGCGGTCGGATCCGAGGTGGATGGTCCTTTCCGGAGAAACACTTTGGCAATTTTACCGTATTGACCAAAGTAGTCGTTCGAGCGAAGAATGGAGAGGAACTGCGAGGAGCATGTTTAGGTTATGACTCGTCGGATAATCCAGAGAACGCCGAGCGACTCACCTCTTCCGTGCTCCCGCCCAGCATCTTCATCCCAGTAACGTAGATCATGTTCTTGACCAGGATCCTCACGTCACGGTAATGCAGCCTGCCAAGCGTTTCCAGCTGCTTGTTGACTTTTTGCTTGAGCTGCTTTGCCTGTAAAAGACGCTTCATCCTGACAAATGCAAACGATGAGCCCACAATGACAGCACGAAGATGAACGCCAAACTTACTCTTCTGGATCGACCGGCTGAAACTCTATCTCCTGCTCGCGGTAACTTCGCCGACAAGCGGGGCACAAACCGTTCGAATTGTCCAGGATGTGATGATGACAGAACCGGCAGATCTATAGCCGAGCTGCGAGTCAGAAACACAGTCGACCGGGGTTGCTGCGAGCGGCGCGAACTCACCTGGTAACCACAAACACATGGCTTGAAGTGCAAATCCGACGGATCCAGCTCTTCCATACACAACGGACACTCTGGTTCCTCCTCCTCGTCGCTCCATACCACGTCCTGCAGCTTGCCAAGCGCCTCATAGTCCTTGCCAGACGTCAATGACATGCCGTGCCCGTTCGCACCGTACGCTGCTGATGCTGAACGACTATACGAGCTACTGCTGCTGCCGCCGGCGAATGCGGAAGCTCCCACAGCGGTGGAGCTGATGGAGGACGTGAATCCCAGCGAGGATGAGTTGATCGGATAATGCGACGGCATGTTGTCGATGTCGGGATGATAATCCAATTATAAGAGTTGAAGACGTCCCTCGAAATCACGGTGCAAGATGGCAAGACAAGGTCTGAAAACGATCGCTTTGTGAGCGCGTTTCTTGGCAGTCGAGTACGGAGGGTAACGGCTCGTTTTGCGTGAAGTCTCTGGGAAGGTCGAACGTCCTGGGGAATGAGGTAGTGCACGAAAGAGGGCTCGCGGTATAGCGGAATCGTATCGGAGAGTTGAATCTTTTTTTGTGAACGAGGATAATAGCAGGACGAGGGCTGCTCAAAAGTGAATTCGGGCGCACCAAACGCCGTGGCGACTCTTCAGCTTTCCGGGCGTGACAAACCTTAATGGCCGACGCGGAATGACGTGGGATAGGCAAACATGGAGGCAAATCATCTCGACGCATACAACGACTACAAACGGGCCTCTGACCACAGCACGACCCCACATGCTGACCTAGACAAAATGATCATCCAAGCTCCTAGATATCAGCAACACCAGCCATCTACATCGCTGCAAACGAACTCGAAAGATCGCTGAGATCGACTTGGGGATCTATTGAGGTGCAGAGGCGAGCAATCAGTTTCAAGGATCCGTTACATCGAACCTGCAAATACTCACGAACGACGTAGTGGACCTTGTTGCCTTGCCCCTGAGCTGCATTCGCCGGATCCGATTCAGAAGGTGCGAGCGAATCCTGATCCGGTGCACCTCGCAGTTCCAAAAGGTATTTGTCCTGTCACAGCGGAACCGATAAAATTTTAGTCAAACCGTCTTCTCGAGCTGCAATGTCAGCAGAAGAGCACCCACCTTGGCAAGCTTGGTAAGCGCCTTTCCAATCAACTCCTTTTCGTGCTCGAGATCGGCAATGCTCTCGAATTGCGATTCCTTTTGCTCGAGATACCAAGTTATCAAGTCGTCCCTGTCGACACCCTGACCTGTTTCCCGTTCGACTTCGCTCAGATGCAGGACACTGTAACGTACAACCTAGATCAGTGCAATGTCCCAAAAGGCGGGCAACCATGCTCTTGCTTACCAAAGGTTCATGATTTCCATGTACTTGTTGACTACACAAACAACCTTGTCAGCCACTCGACCACCGTCGCTTTCTAGTCCCCACTTACACGTGATTCTCAGCTTCTTCTTTAGCGGAGCGAGCATGGGTGCCGGTGTACCTTCGCCTTCTCCATCACGTTGCATACTCTCCGCAGCGGTACGTCGTGCAACAGGAGATCCCGTACTTGTACCCGTCGCCCCGCCGGCATTTGCTCCCGTTCCCTGTGGGTCACTCGAAGACGCATCGCCGTGCAGAAGCGAGGAAGCGTTGGCCGACTGCGCGGGCTGGGACTCGTCTCCGTCGGGTAGGTCCTCCATTGCGACGTCTCCGTTCGCAGCGGCCGCGCCGACACCAAGCATACCCGCCACATCACCCATCTCCTCGTCCTCTTCTTCAAAGTCAATATCATCCTGCTCGACGTGGATGATGGACTGTCGCAGCAACGCGTACGCTTCACGGACCATGTTCGGTGTGATCTGAGTCATGCGCACAGTCAGTCATCACTCATAGATGATCCGCTCACCCTAAGTCACTCACCTCGGTCGAACAGTTTGCCCGTGCGATCGCCTCACTCAGTCGAATCATACTCTCCAACTGCCTGACCGTAATCCTGTACGAGTTTTTACCCGGACCGCCGGAATCGTCCTGTCGCAACGAACGGTATTTTTCCACGAGCACGGTAGCGGCTCGTGATGTCAGCTGTAACAGAATGGCATGAGTCGACTGTGTCGCTCACTATCCAACCGACGCTCACCTTGGGTTTGAATGTCCTGCAATATCGGATATACCTCTGCAAGGCCTCGGTACTATACTCTGGTGCAATCGCCGCATCTCTAAACCTATGCACATTGACGATGTGCTGGGCAATGTTCAGATCGACAGTCTCGTTACACTCGTCGAGCACGACAAAGAACAAGTCGAATCGACTCATAATCGGCGGGCTCATGGCCACGTTTGCCCTCAGACTCATCTTTCGGTTATACCTCCCACCGATCGGGTTCGCCGCGGCTAAGATGGACGTTCGCGCATTCAACGTGGCCTGAATCCCGGCCTTGGCGATACTGATCGTCTGCTGTTCCATGGCTTCGTGAATGGCGACCTGATCACTGATATCCATCTTGTCGAATTCGTCAATGGCGCAGATTCCATTATCGGCGAGCATGAGCGCGCCTGCTTCAATGGTGAATTCACCAGATTCTTCGTCCCTGACGACGGCGGCGGTGAGACCTGCCGCAGAGGACGCCTTGCCCGAGGTGTAAACGGCTCGTGGGAGGAAACCACAGACATACCTGTTGGGAAACGGAGACTATCAGGTCTCGAACAAGTGCGACGTGATCAAACCGACACTCACTTCAAGAACTGCGACTTGCTCGTCGACGGATCACCCACAATACACACGTTGATATCCCCACGCAAATGAATCCCCTCGGCCGTCTGCTTGTGTACGCCTCCCATCAACTGCAACAGGATTCCTTTTTTCACAATTTCGTGGCCGTACACGGTGGGCGCGATACTGCCAACGAGACGCTGGTAAATGTGGTCCGCGTTGACCATGGCTTTGAGTTCATCGACTTCAGCATCTGTGAGGGATTGCAGGAATTCCTCTTGGTCTTCCTCGCCCGATTCGTTGACGCCCGCGAGGGTCGATGTCTGTCGGTAGGGTTCAGCGAATTGACAACTCAAGAAAATACCACTGCACTCACCCTGCCGTCCGCCTGTTGAACCATACATCCCAAAAACGCCGTCTTGTAGAGCAAATCCCTCACACCGAGCGCCTTGAGACCCGTCACACCCTGAGTTGCAATTCCGCCTACTTCGCCACCTCGTCCTCCGCCAGCGTTCTGCCTCATCATCTCCGCATTCACACCCGGAAGGCCCAACTGACTAACATCGGGAACAACGATAAACGATCCCGTAAAGATCGACTTGTCGCCTGCTTTTGCGCGTTCTACGATTTCGCTACGCAAGATGACATCGAGCGAACGGGGCATGCTTCCCGTCGGAATCTCGTTGGCGTTTTCCTGAATCCTCACTTTCTGCCAGTCGGAAAACTTGGAGGTGTCAATGTTGAGTTTCCAGTTGGATCGATTGTTGCATGTCGAGTTTTGACACATGACGGGTTCGGTGTACTTGAATTGCTGTTCGACGTCATTGATGATGAAACCACATTCCTCACACGTAAAGCTTCCAAGTACGAGTTCGGGACGGACTTCAGACGTTCGTGTGACGGTCCCTGAGATACTGATTAATTGCCCAATCTTGTCCATCTTGAGGTCCCGGATGGAGTTCACCAACGGCAGGTTGTAAAACGCAATGTTGAACTCTCTCGTGGTCAAACTCGACGTATTCGAATTCGTCGATCCTCCCGAAGTCCTCGCTGTTCCCGAGCCAACCGTTCCGACATACAAGTACGTCGGTGCATACTTTCTCACGAGCGCTTGAACAGCTCGTCTCAGGTACGGCAAGAACCTGTAATATTGTGCTCTGATCGCACGCGCGAGGACTTCCTCTCGCTCGAGTAGATGCGAATAGTCGACGTAGAGCGTGGTCAATTCGAAATCCTTCATACCGGCGATCTGTTCGACGTAGAACCGCTGGGAATCGTGTCCTTGTGTGGCGGTACGCTGGGAAGCCGGGGTGTCGGGAGGAAGATCCACGTTCTCCTCAAAGCTGCAAAACATGGGCCGGTCAGCACGTCGCGTCTTCCTGGGAATTTTTATGACCTACTTTTCCAAAAACATTCCGAAACTCTCCATCACTTTTTCCGCAGTGACATCCCTCACTCGAGGCACATCATCATACTCTGTAATCTCTCTCGCAGCCCTTCCTGTCCGACTCCTCCTCGGAATCATATTCTCATCTTCCGCTTCGTCCGCCGGAACACCTCGCTGGCCCGCTAGCCGCTCCCTCGTGGATGCATCGAGTGCCAAGGGGTCGAGAATGGGTTGCTGGGAAGGCAAGGAACCGCCGCCATTGCCTGTGTCGTTCGGAGAGGACGGAAGGTCCGCGTGTTGCGAGGTCGCGGGAGATGTAAGGGGAATGCCTTGTCTGGGCTGTCGCTGGAATGGGGAGGACATTGTGTGATGATGCGGATGACAGATGCAGAAGAGCGAGGGAGGATACGAAGAATAAGGTTCAAGTAGATTCTCATTGTAAGGGACTAAGGGTTGGAGGACAGCGCGCCACGCGACGCGTTTCATTTAGAGTAATTAGAATTAGCGGTATGAGGGTATGAGGTGTATTATGGGTGCTGCTGGGCGAAGTATAGTATACCTGGCACCTGGGTTATCATTGCCACACATCGGATCTGCCTGTCAACTTCCTCCCAGACAGCTATCCTATCCTCATTCGCTATGTCAGACACACAAACGCCAGACGCAACTTGCACAGACTGCCTCCCGTCCGCAACGGAGACGCAGCCTCCCGCCGCGATAACCGCCGTCTCCGCCAAACAGGATGAAGACATCGACGATCCTACGACGTTCAAGCCATTAGACAGAGCCATCGGTCCGGCTGTGACTATTGAGTACTGCGATGGGGTGCGTTCTGGATTTTTTGCGCCTGCATACGTAACCTGATCATCCTCGTCTCTGACAGTGCCGATGGGCTCCTCGAGCATCCTGGACCGCCACCGAACTGTTCCTCACATTTCCTTCTCCAACGATTACCAGCATCACACTCACTCCCGCCATCGAACACCCGGGTCGATTCCGCGTCTGGATCCAGCTTCCAGGAGAGACCGCGGCAAGACTGGTGTGGGATCGGAAAAAAGAGGGTGGGTTCCCCGAGATGAAGGTGTTGAAGCAGAGGATACGGAATGTGGTGCAGCCTGCGCAGTCGCTCGGGCATTCAGATAAGACGTAGGGCGGCGATGGCGCACATAGCGCATTGATGGGGGATATCTCAACGTTCGACGGGCTTGGTTTAGTGAGTCTCCTACATTCCGGCGTGTGCCGCACGCTAAGTCTTATGAGCGTTGGCGATAGTTTAACCCGGTATGATTCGATACAAAGGATCCACGTCTCTACAACTTTTTCGACTGATATTGTACACAATCTGCGAGTATGGCAATAAAGAAGTCCGCTGTCCTATGTACCGCTAGGCGAATACAGGGATTCCCTTGGGCATCACGTGCAATCTCCGCACTCTGAATCGCCTAATCATCCCACTGGTGGCAAGTCCAACAGCCTGGAGTTACGGCCCGGCGTAGATAGAAGAGGGTCATACTGAGCACCGCGTAAATGTGAGCAAACAGTGGTTCAACGAGACCCCTTCGCCTTCAACCCGAGTCATGCCAGACTTACTCTGCGAATAGCCATGTTGCGGGTCCGTTCCGGAAGTGTTGATCGTCGTCGTAATAACTATCAAGGTTGCAATAAATAAAAAAGGATAGCCAAGGGAGGAACAACAGTTCGCAATCAGTCGCGAAGTCAAGAATCCCAAAAGGCTGTGCACGCACTCTTGGAAACCTTCCAGTTTTCCGCCCCACGTAAAGTACCTTTCGACACAAAGCTGTCAGCCCATTTGCGTCGGTCACCACGGGCACGATCCGACCCACCTCAGTCCCATCTTCTTGGCGATAGCTCGACAACTTTGATCCAACTGGAAAATCTTGAGCATTCCCGCCCATTTTGCCTGTTTTCGGATCTGCCTCGTACGGAACATCATCGGCAGCGCTTGATCATCGTACATGTCGTGCAAGTAATGAATGAGCTTTTGTACTCTAGATCGATGCCACTTGATTTGGGCGTAGGTGAAGCCGTGTGTGCCGTCCATGGCCATTTTGTAATGCCCGGCAGCCTGTAAAGGCGACGAGGAAAGATGTCATGATCAGTAATCGAGTTACGCAACCTCGCTGTCCGAAAGGTAACCGCATGTTCGACGGCCACTTACCTCTCCTATATAGCTCTCGTCCCAAAACAACGAGCTCAAAACAATCAAGTCCGGCTTCCGCTTCGGGTCAAGCCCTTTCGCCTCCATTCCGGGAAACATGACCCGTGGAATTCGCTCTTCAAACGTGAGCGGTCGAAACTCGACAGGCTTCCACCAATCTGCTGTTTCGTCGTCGACCATTCCGAAGCTGCGAAATTCAGGAGGGCGTAGACGTGATGATGATTCGGCAGAGAGCAACAGAAAAAGTATCATAAGACGTTTGTCACAGCTGGAATGAGGCGGAAAAGAAGCGACGTACAAGAACCAGTTCGCGATCGTCAAGTTCAACCATTTGATGTGACAGACTCCGCCTTGATGCGGTCCTGCAGTCCGAAAGCACGTTAGATACGTTGCGCCGAAGTGCAAGCTCGTCAAACTTGCCCCAGGTAGAATACTGAACTCAGGGATAATCAGCTTTGTCTACACTGCAATCCCGCAACACGCACTGTCCCTTTTGCCTCTTTGCACATATTCTCGACCTGTGTCAATTAAGGAGAAGAGGACCGGATGAGTCCAACTTGAATCAGGCGGTGTCGTCTAGGGACTCTTGACAACCAAGGTACACGCACGTTGTTGCGATCATCTATATGACAGGGCACGTCGGCTTCTTTCATCTACTTTCATGATGCTTCTATGCGAGACCCACTTACGACTGATTGATAGGGATGCATGGTAACAAGATTTGCAATGGAGAATGAATAAGACGAGCGTAGGTTGCGACGCTTTACCTACCTAGCACCTGCGGCGGCCAATGAATGTCAGACCGCATGCAACGATACCATGTGCTTCAATGACCAAGCACTACTGACCGACAAATAGAACATACTTGTCCCTCGCCCATCCTATCACCTTCTCCTTTTCATTCACAAGACCCGCCATCAACGCCTCTGCGCCATACTCTTCCACCTCGCTCACATCCAGATGATCAATCTCGCTCAACTTCCTGGCATCGTCTGTGTCGATTTCTTCCACGGGAAACGGAACCCATCGCGTATCGCTGGAATTCTTCCCGAAATATAACATCCCTGGTTGCGAGTACGGGTCGGATGGGCAGTGCGCCGGACATTGTTTGATGCCGAAAAAGGCTAAGCGAGTCGAGTCTTTGAGGGAACCAAAGCCGTCTTGCAGGGTCGAATGCATGCTATCCAGGCTGCGAGAAAGCATAGCTGATCAGCGTCGTGAGAACGATTTGGCAAGAGGAGAACTCTGACCTGGAGATGTGGGAACGGGTGTATGTCGACAAGGGCAGAAGCGTGATGAGAAGGGCGAGTCCTAGAGTCACGCCGATGATCGCACGACGTGAAAAACTTGGTAGTCGGCAGCTTTGACTTTGTTCCAGGAAGCCCATGATGGTAGTGAGCTGATCCTTCGAATCGTAAGATGTTAAGTGGATCAAGAGCGAAGCAGTGCTGTTGCGGCTCGGAGAGAAAATGGCGAGGGTGAGACTGTCGCTCAAAATCTCAAAATCTTATATACCATATATCCTCAACATACTCCTATCCCATCAATCTGAGATGAATGCGCTGGCGATCGCAACGCCCAGCCCGATCAGAATCAGATCCCATCAGTCCATCAGTCCATCAGTTCCATCAGTCCGGCACAGCTGAAATTTGGCGTTTCATCAGTGATGCGTTTCAGCTCGGCGCTAGCGCAGACCCGCCGCAGGGTTGTTCAATATTGAGAATTGCCTCTTTTTGTTAAAGTTGGTTCCCTTGATTGATGAGGCCTGATGAATCAACCGCATCACATCATCATCATATCATCATCAGACGCATATCGAGTGATTCTGATCTCCGATATCCCCGATGAGTCAATTGCTGACCGGCGGCAGCTCTACCATTTCGCACTCGAAATCTAGGAAGTCTAGGATTGCGTTGGCTTCTCTTCCTACTCCTCCTCTTCCTCCTCTTCC
>JANGFJ010000303.1:0-11527 GCA_025758675.1 Naganishia antarctica
ATATAGTCGTCAGGCCACTATGGAGGTGGCGACTTCTCCTAGGGGCTCCTTGGGGAGTCGGAGCATGCACACAGATGCACACACGTTCGGTGACCTTCTTGTGCGTACTTGTGCGCATCTTTACTATTCTTAGCATCATTGTGCACAGACAGACACAAGGCGATCCAGCATTATGGGATAGTGAGTATCAGTGGCCGAGTGACGTGAGGGTGGCGTAACCCGGGAGGTGCTCCACGTGCGAGAGTGATCGCTATCGTACCGATCCTTAGCTACTTTCAAGAGGTCCACTTGCAAGCAGCCGTTAGCTGCTGAGCTGGCAGATCTCTATCTACGCCCTCAATCTTGATGAGGTAGAATCGTACTGCGACTATGTTCCTGACGAGCACGCTGCGATCGCGATGTCGTCCGTCGTTGGCGTCCCCAGGGTCGGGACCACAGGCTACCGCGCCACACGCAGTCGCGCACGGTTGCAAAAGAGGAAGCCACATCTTCCAATGCGACTTGCAAGGTATCAGAGTACTTCAATAAGACATCATCAGCCATGATTTTTCCTCGTTGGGTAATACATTATAGGAAGCTATATAGCAGCATCAGAAGTCCAAAGTCGAAAGTTGCCACGGTTCGGCGGCGCGGCGGCGATGGGAACGAGAGCGCGGAAGCAGATCTCATGAGGTCTCGCTCGCCGCTGGAGTTCCGCCTGGCCCCGTCTCGCGCCCGGTTCGTGCGCATGTGCGCATGGCATGTTCCCCGCTGTGATGAGGTAGATTGGTAGATATCAGTGTTCGCATCTCAGCAACTCGACTCCCAATGAAAGCTCACCACAATTAGGTGTTGCGAGGTATCCCAAGGCGTACACTACTGTAGGATCCGTCTACAGGCGCTCGTTCCGGAAACCAGGGATCACCGTGAAGGATCGTCTTCAGCCCACCGTTCCGGCTGTTTATCTGTTGATTTTGTCGAATCAGGCAACTCTTCGCACACCTATAGGAGCCACAACGTAGCCTTGACATCGCCACAGTGCGATAATCGACAGAGGCCGGGGGATCTGTTTGCGTCCGGGCAAGCAGGAGTCACCTTTCAGCCAAGGAGCAACGATATCACGCGTGGAAAGCGAGACACTCTGCGAGACCATATCTTTGGACGTCAGCTATCAATCCTTTTAGAGTCGCGGCTCGCAAACCAAATCGTCGAAGGAAAACGGCAGTAACTCCCTAGCCAAATCTCATCACGACTTGAGCTCCACACGTTCCGTCACGTCTGAAGCAGACACGGCACGTTTGTTGGAAATCGCGCACTATTCCAACATTGGACTTCGAATCCATTATCGTGGATGAGCAGCATCTGACATCCTGTTGGCCAGGTATCGGTCCGGATCTCTAGTGCGTTCGAGAGAAAAGGTAAGTCCACTCCGTCCCCTTTTTGAACCGGAGGTTGACCAAGCTCTCTCGAATCGCAGGTTGAGGTAGTCCATTATGGGGATGACTCCGGGCATGATGACGTCTTCTCTGAGTAGACAGACGATGCCGGACGGACTGCCCTCGCCGAGAGATGAATTCGCATCGCAAACGGCTGCCAACCCGTCAGCGAGATTCGCTCGTACATTACATTCAAGCGCTGCCGCCCAAGCCATTTTTGGAAACGCTGTGCCCAACTATCAACAATCGGGTCAAACTGCGGAACGTCCGGTACCACAACGACTAGATTCTCAACCAGATGCGGAGGGCGGATTCCGATACAATATTCATAGTCCCGGTTCTCATCATCCCGCACCGACATACGATCGGAGCCACTCTCGTTCGTCGTCGTTCAACGAGCGCAACATCAACGCAGGAAATAGAAAAAGACAGCCAAGCTCGACGGGCCTGAATGATACGCGGCCGGGCTCTCGGCACCGATCAGCCCTGAGCATAGGAGGTACCGCAGCGGGAAGCAATGCGGGTGACGAGACCTCGTCATCGTCGCGTCGAGGCAGTGGACCGGGACGAAAACGTGCCGGAAAAGACAAGGAAGGAAGCTCAAGGGGTCAATCTACCACACCAAGTGGACTGAGGGATAGTCTGAGCGGTTCAATGGTCGATTCAGCATTCATCAAGATGGCTGATCTTCGAGATTCTTCGACGGAGGAAGAAATCAGTACTATATTCATCGTGGGCTTTCCCGATGACATTACCGTACGTTCTGCCTGTCAACAATTTGGGATTGGCGCAGAACTGATTTTGCTGATGGCTATGGGCAGGAACGAGAATTCGCAAACATGTTTCTGTTTGCGCCGGGATTCGAGGCATCATCTCTCAAATACCCTACATCTCCTTCGCTATTCAGTAATCACAACGCCAATCGGTCGACCAAGGACTTTTTGACGGCCCTAACTCAAGGAACGACCGATGTCCCTCCAGGATTGCAGCAACAAGTGATCGCAAAGCACGGTACAAATCCGGTAGCGCTGCTAACCGAATTAATGGTCCTCCATGAGAAATATAGCAGAATACGGGACGCGGAAAGCGAAAATCCGACATTTGAGCCCATGGAAATGGCAAACATGGACAGTTATTACCCCGCTCATCTGCAACAAGCTTCAACGGCCAACTCATCGACGACGTCCTTGATTGGCATGAGCATGACCGGCAAACCGCCACCGCGTCGACAGACGATCGGCTTTGCCAAGTTTCGTACACGCGCCGATGCCGTCAACGCCCGTGATCTACTTCAAGGCCGAAAGATGGATGCGTTTTACAATGCCGTTCTCAAGGTTGAACTGGCGAAAAAGAATCTTCACACCAAACGAACGCCGACGAGCTCGTCATTGGGCGGTCCTTCGGCTGGGATCAACGACGACATGATGATTGAATTTTTGCTCAAGAGCGGAAAAGCCAGTCAAGCAATCACCAGTCTGAGCCAGCCACCTGCCGCCATGCCGTCTTCCGTCCCTGGTTTAGGCGGACCGTCCTCAGTGTCGCGCGGTCCGGAGCAGGGAGCTGACAGGCAGAGTAACTATCCCTTGATGACCCAGGGCTGGACGGGCAATGCACACGATATGCCACCGCCTTCAACCTCGGGATATATCCGTTCCAACGCAAACTACGAACCGATGTCGATGCCAATGCCTATTCAGGAAGCCATGTCCTCGGTAATGGTAGTTCCCCAATCCGAGCAAGCTGTGCCCGGCTCCGCAACAACGTTCGAGCCTTTCCGAGACGACTGGGCGACTTATCATCACAGCAACTATGATGCTCCGATGGAAATGTCATTGTCGGAACTGACTCTTCAACCTGTGCCTTCGGCATCTGGATCGTTGGGCTTCTCCTATGGAAATCACTCTGGAACGAGTTTGCGGACTGTTCCTTCCAATCAATCCAATTCCGAGCACAACATGGATGCGTACATGCCTACGTCTCCTCAGCGGCCCACTGTACTTTCTCCCGCCGTATCGCATCGACATCGCGACTCAAAGGCCTTGCTTGCGCTCGCTGAAGAGGCGGACGAGGCCGAGGGATGGACGGTCGGGGGAATCAAGATGGAAGCCCTGGGTTCAATGGACGGTGATTCCCGAGATCAGAGCCCTGTAGCTCCGATCAACGTCAACAGCCTGACGCAACCGTCTGCGGAAGTCGTATACGATTTCACTTCCCCTCGGATGCAGGAAGCGGCACTATCCAGTGATGCTTCCGCCGCAGGATCTCGGGGCTCCTTATCTCAGCAGAGTTCATACCAAGGTATAGCGCCTATTCATGGTCGTCCGAGTCTCGACTATCCGCAAACTATAAATGTGGCCGATCAGAATCCTCCTGTACGCCACTTTTCCTTTGATTGGATACGATCACGCACCTCTGACTGTCTTTTCTGTCTCCGTATAGATCAACACCTTGTATGTTGGGAATCTGCCTTCGAGCTTGAGTCATACACACTCGGCGAATTACCTTGAAGACTCTCTTCGCAACTTGTTCTGTCGTGTGAATGGATTCAAGAGGATGAGCTTTAGACAGAAGGCCAATGGGCCAATGTGCTTTGTCGAGGTTGGTTCAGCATCACCTCCGTCTGTAATAGTGCACGTCACTGACTATTTCCTCTGACGCAGTTCGAGGACGTTCCTACAGCTACGCTAGCTATGAAAGACCTATACGGCCACACATTGGGCGGCTTGATCAAGGGCGGCTTGCGATTGTCCTACTCCAAAAACAGCCTGGGTCAGCGTACTAATCCCAAGCAACCGCCACCAAGCCTAAGCCAGGCCTCTTTGCTCACTTCTGGCTACACCTCTCCGTCATCATGGGGACCCCGATCGCCGCTGAGCCCGACTTCCGCGTCCAGCAACGGATTCTCTTTCACTCCGGCATATCCTACACCTCCACAAGGAACGTTCGAGATGCCCAACCCTCGGCGATCCAACAGTTTCGTCAACAACAATGAAACACCCTTGTCACCCCTAGCAGCACCCTTTGCGACGTCATTCCCCATGTCTTCAGCTTCAAGCGCGATATCACCCCGAATGCAGCAGATGTCACTCAGCGCGGACGAGACCCGTCAAGGTAAAGATGGGGCGTTCTCACCCATCTTGCCTCGAGCTTCTGTCGCGGTTCCGTGGAAGATGTCGTCCATGGCGGAACTGAATTTCACTTCGAATTCCGACTTTAATGCGCCCTCGACCGATATGATCCCACACGGTGGCCGGACCTTGGCTCGATCCCAGTAAACAGCTTCTGAATTCCAAATCTTGGGTTCCCGGTAGTCAGCCGCCGACATTTCTCGATTCCCAGCATTTTTATCAGTCCTACCATCATACAACAGCCTGGACACTACCGGACATGGACGTTATCACTTTGTAAGGAATCTTTCGATATTCACCAAGATCTCATAGAGTTTCGTTTCAATATATCTATATTCACCTTGTCGACCGATCTCCAGCATTTTCCCGATTTCAACTGTATGGCAGAAATATTCTTCTCTGTAGGCAGCGAGCAAACATTGCATTTTGTACATTCGCGCTTGTCATAGGTTTATGAATTCAGTAATGCAGATATAACGCCCGATGTTATTCACCGCTTGTTATGCCACGACCGTCTTCTGTGCACGGAGGAGGGTGGTATACAGGTCCGGATCTCTGCGCATCTCTGCGCAGATGCGGACGATGCATGGTCGTCGACAAGGTCGCTCACAGATGGTGTACCTCCTTAGCTTCAGTGTATATCGGCACTGGTTTGATCCCGACAAAGTAAACACTGAATTCAATTCGAAATGTTTGACCAATTTCGCTGAGTTGACCATGATCCTCTTGCTGAGTTTTCAGATTGCAGCCAAGTGCGAGCTGAAGTAGTGCTGAAGTCACTCTCAAAATGGCACACACCAACGCCCTGACGTGGTTGATGAGCTCCGGTGGATGGTACGATGAGACTGCGATGGGTTTGAAGGAGTACCCAGGAATGGGTCAAGGCGCGGTCGCCTTGCGTGACATCGAGGTACGTCTGCTTTGCTACGTAAATGGTATCCTATCGGCTGACTTTGTGGCTCTTTCAGGAAGACACTCTGCTATTCACTGTCCCCTCTCAGCTACTATTATCAGCCGAAAACTCGGATCTAAGAACACATCTGTCAAGCGCTGATTGGAAGGACTTGGTAGACGAAGGAGGATGGACAGCTCTCATCCTGTGCATGATGTGGGAGGATGCTCAGGGGGAAAGAAGCAGATGGTATGGCTATCTTCGTGAGTGGACCCACTGAGCGAGGATGAGGAAAGGCCGTAACAGTCTTATGGCCGTAGGTACCCTGCCAGAGCGCTTCGACACGCCCATGTTCTGGCAAGACGAGGATCTAAAGTGGCTACAGGGCACAGACTTGATCAGTAAGTGTCTTGTTCTGCCATGCTTACGGACTGGTCTCACCCGTACCTCCTCAGGCAAAGTGGGCAAGTCTAATGCCGAAGAGACATATCGGACCAAGATTGTGCTATTGTTGGAGGTAAGCGAGCTTCAACACTATATCTATGGAAACCACTCACCGCTTGTTCACCGCTCCAGAAATATCCCGAAGTGTTTACGCCTGACCCCAGCTCCAGTCATAGGAAGATACAGCATTTCAGCGTCGAGGACTTCCACGTTCAAGGTTCTCGCATGTTATCACGGTCTTTCTCTGTTCCGAAAGAGACTGTTAGGCCGGACCCTATCGCGGACGTATCGATGCAGACCGATGGAGGTGATTCACTTGATCGAGATGTCGTGATGGATGATCCACATCTTGAGGGCGAACACGTTGATGATACGACTTTGGGCGCGAGTGAGATGGAGGCGAACGACGTGCACGAGGAGCAGGATGACGGAGTGGATGATGACGAGGACGATGATAGCGATGACGACGACGATAGCGAGGCGGATGTAGAGGAGGAAGTCATGGTACCGGTCGCCGATATCCTGAATGCCGCTTTCGGCCTAGGCAATGTAAGTTTTCAAGCCAGCGGAGCCGCGAGAGTCGCTGACAGTTTCTCCAGGCGCACCTTTCCTTTGAAGATGGACGTTGCAAAATGTATACGACGAAACGGATTTGCCAGGGAGAGCAGATAGTGAGATGAGCATCACTATCCGGAGCGCTCAACTGGCTCATTTTTCATCTTACAGTACAACACGTATGGGGGACCGTCAAATAGTTATTTGTTGAGACGCTACGGCCACGTCGATGCATTAGAACTGCCATCGGGGTTGGTGAAACAGTTCTCGGCAGAGCTGAGAGTCTGGCCATACGGCAACGTCGCAGACGATTTCGAAATCTCGGGGAAAGACGTGTTGGAGGCCGTCGTCGAAGACTGGCGGGAAAAGCAAAAGGGCGGGACGGCGGATGAGGAGGCTTTCCGTGCTGGGCTTCTGGAACGAGTCGATAGGTGGCTCGAAGTGTCTGGATTCGGAGAGTGAGTCTTCGAACAACATTTGGCCAAGAACATGGGCTTATGTCGACGACAGCACCTTTGTGGTCGAGTACGACGTCGACGAATCCCTCGACGAGATGATTGCTTTTGTCAGGCTGCTTGTGATGGGTCGAGCGACATTCGATGCAGGCAAGGCAAAGCAGAAAATCCCGAAACCAAAGATCGAGATCGACGAAGATGGCAAACAGGTTGTTAAGATCTTGAGAAGCGTCTTTGCCACACAGAGACGCAATATGGGTCAAGATGTCCAGGTGGGTGAATTGCACGTTGCGCGTGAAACTCGTTCTGACGCCCGCTCGATCTTCAGACACTACTATCGGCCCTCGAAAATCACAAAATCGAGCCCCTGCCATTGAATCAGTACCACGCTTATGTCATCAAGGCCGCCATCTATAGACTCTTGTACTTGGCGGAAGAGGAGTTGGACGACAGGCTCAAGATTGCCGTCAAGGCGGCACAAGATAAAGCAAAAGGTAGCAAGAAGCGCGGGCACGTGGAGACCAAGGGTGGCAGCAGCAACAAGAAGTCCAAGACAAAGGGCAAATGATCATAGATCATGATGTGTATCGCATAGAAGTACGCATATCATGCTTGTGACTACATCGACTTTCGCTTGCCCATGGGTTTCACCGAAACTCTCGCTTGAGCTCGAATCCACCATCGACACTGTTGCAATACTTCCAAGAGAGGTATTTGGCTGTCAAGATTCCCCGTTGATTCTTCTTCATTCTCTTTCCAAAGTGATCCCGGATCTCTTTGACGCTCATTCTGTCTTCACCCCGGAGCAACGTTCGGAACTCGGTCTCGGTGATCTTGCCCTCGTAATCATCTACGATGGCTTCTTTGTACTCTTGCGGCGTGAGCGGGCCTTGCGTCGGATGATGTCCAGCCGGCGGAGCGGGACTACCGGCGGGACTAGTGTCGCGCGGGCTCTGTCTAGACGTCTTCACTGCAGGGGAAGCCGAACGCGCTTGTCCGCCCGAGGCATTCGCCCCCTGTCGAGCTGTAACAGGCGCACCTACAGCAGGAGACCCAACCCTCGCAACCGTAGCCTGCGCCTCAGACGGCTCCTCGACCCGCTTCTTCTTCCCCCTCGCCTTGTGTTTCGGCAAGCCCGTCGGATGCCCAGCGACGGGCGTACCAGGCTTGATTTCCTGATCGACATCCATCGCACTGGCAACCGGAACGTGCTCTACATCCGACGCAGTCACCCTTCGCTCACCCGCATCGGTATTCGGTCGTGATTTCTTGAAACTCTGCAATGCGCCACCAGCGCCGGAACCATTACCCGATCCGGCGGTGCTTGAACGTCCTGCTTCGGGCGGTGCCGTTTGGGATTCATCGGTTTTGCGCTTTCGGGAAGAGGACGGGGAGGAACGTTTGCCTTGTGGACTAAGTGCACGGGAGGCGACGAGGTGGTGGCCTGCCCCGGCGCTTGCCATGGGTGAGACGGAACGGGCGGAACCCAAGCGGGATGTAGTAGAGGGTGACCCGGCGCGGCTTCGTGGCGGTGAGCCGAGAGAGGGACTGACCGCGGACGCGGTCGGAGTAATGGGTTTAATGTCAATGACGGGCTTGACATCCTCCTCGCCTTCCGTCGAACTATCATCATCCTACACCCGACGCGTCAGCCCAAGCCACGAAGACGTCAACGCAGCACTCACCGAACCAAACAACGAATCATCATCATCATCGTCATCATCATCATCACTCCCCGCCTCCCCCCTCGCCTTTTTCTCCCTCCTCAACCTGCGCTTCATCTTGCGCTCCCGCCTCGCCTCAGCTTGTTTGCGTTCGCGGACGTGCGGAGGGTCGACTTCGTCGTCTGATTCGGGGGATTGGTCGCGTTGGAGGTTACCGGCTGTTGCGTTTGCGCGGAGGAATTCTTCTTGCAGTCGTGCCTGCGAGAGTCTGTCAGCAACGCATGTGTGTGTGAGGGAACCGAATGTACCTTTGTCTCGCGTTCGAGTTCTTCGTCGTCAACGCCGAGTGCTACGACTTCCTCATCGTCCGCGACATCCTCGTTGTAATCCAACTCTTCATCATCAGCCCTCTCAATTCCCTGCGCTAGACGATCAGTACGGTCCCGCACAGGAAGGAAAACACTCACCCTGCCCCTACGGGGCGCATCGTCATCCCCATCACCGAAAAACCATCCCCCCGGTTCCCGTTTGATCCGGGACGACGCATCGTCATCCCCAAACGCTCCACGCTCGAGTTTTACCTTGAGCGACCCGCCGCTGGGAGCACGGTCCATCGTCCGTCCTCGGGGCGCGGCCAACATACGTGGAAATGCGTCCGGGTTACCGGCGGACCCGGTGTTCCTGAATGAGGGTTTCGCGTCGGTGACGGCGACGGCGACGGAGCCGTTTGTCGTTGTGGACGGAGCAGCTTCGTCTGTTGGGTTGGAGAGGTCCGAGGCAGGGTCTCTGAACGCAAAGCGGGACATTGTGTTTTTCCCTTCCATGGAATCAAACAGCTGCACGGACGGACGTCAGATCACGTTTGCGAATCGTGCGCGGCGAACTCACCAACTTTCCAGCCTCGTAACTCGTGTTGGGGACGTTGATATGCCTATGCGGCTCAAACTTGTACTCGCGATCAACGACCTTTAACCGGATCCTCTGTTCCCCACCGCTACTCTCAAACATCAACGCCGCCCAGGCCTCACTCTCCGTGCTCTGGATCCTCCCTACCCATTTTTGATCGACCGTCCGCGGGATGACGGTCCCGCGGGAATCGGTACGGTCCGGGTGGGCAGGTTGGAAGTTTGGGTTGGGGAATGTCCCTTCGATTACGATCGGGAGTTTTTCACGGTTTAGTTCTTGGTGACTGCGTGCGGATTCGGCGCCGTCCTTGTGGTTGCCTGAACGTGCGAATACTTTGCCACCACGATCATCTCGTCTGCCGCCGCCACCACCGCCGCCACCACCACCGCGACGTTTCTTATCAAACCGGCCACCACCCGCATCAAACGGCTTATCCTTCTTATCCACCTTTCTCGCCTCGGGCGCGACCAAACTCGGATCCTGAACGACGCGCCACATCTTCTCCCCCGTGCGCTGATCAACCTGATGCACCAACTCGCGATCAATAACGGGGACCCTCCATTCCCCATTGGGACCATTCTGCACCGGCTTCTTGAGGGATTCACGGACGAGGCGTTTTGTTTCTTTTTCCTCGTCCACTACGGGTAGAGCAAACGGCTTATCGGTCGGGTTCTGGCGGTTCATGTATACGTGTGTTCCAGGCGCGGGCGAGGAGAGGTCGGGCAGAGGGTAGGAAGGGTTCAGTTGGTACAGACGGATCACGTTGAAATCTGCGCCGGCGGCGGGGTTGTCGCTGTCCAATGCGGGAGGAACACCCATGGAGACGATATCGTATTCCTCGTACGGCCGTCCGGCGAGGTCGTCGTCTGCTGGCGCGGGTTCTGGCGAGGGAGCGACGATGGGTTCGATAGCTCGTTGTTTGCCGAGGGCTTTGAGGGATGTTGGTGGTGGGGCTGCCGTAGACGACGATGACGAGGCAGCGGGGGGCCGGTGCTGGGCGCCCTGCCTCGCCTTCTTTGGCATGAAGAGCGAGGCGGGGGGGCGTTGGGTGTTGCGCATCGGGGGTGGGGGCAGTGGAGCCATGGTTGCGTGGAGAGAGGCGAAGGAAATGGGAAGAAGAAGGTGGGACTGTCAAGGTCAAGGACGTGCTATAAGCCCAACACGGACATTCCCTGCGCGATGTCCGCGTGGAGGCCCGCCCTGAATATATTTCTACTGCCACTATTTCGGATTCGGTCAGGATGGGCTCTGTCATCCAGCGTTGTTCCTGGTTGGCAAGAGCAACCATGTCCGCCCTCGCCATCTCCGACCTGACACCACTCGTCCCCTCCCACCCATCCCTCCTCCCGCTCCTCCACACTCAGAGACCATTCACAGCGCCCTCCGCCCACGCCCAGCCCGACCTCGTCAAATTCCTCACAAAGCTGTCGGCTCATGTCCTGGCCAAGGATTCCTCGCTCGACGGGCTCGCACAGCGTAGAGCGGCGTGGAGGGTTGCTGCAGAGCTTGTCGAGCAGGATGCCGAGGGGTGGGTGATTACTAATGGGTGGGGAAAGACGTGGGTGAATGCGTTGGTCGCGTTGGTTTCCGTGAGTGGGCGAGGTTGCTCGTAGGGCTGTGCTGATGGAGTTTCGTGTTTCGTGTTTCGTAGCCTACGTTGCCCGAGGCACAATTGGTAGATTTGTTGGCGTTGCTCGTCGGCGTTTTGGGAAGGGCGGGGGCGTATCCGGCGTTTTCGAGAGAGGTCGCGTTGCCGGTCGTGCACAAGGTTTCGCAGGCGTTGGTGGCGTGTGCGGTGGAGGGCGAGGCGAGGCGGGATTGGAGTAGGGTGGTGAGTCGACCGAGCGAGCGGGAATAGCGCTGTCTCCGAGCGAAGCGGGAATAGGCGCCGCAGGCTAGACTCCTTCGAGTCCGTCGCAGGACGGACGAGCGCAGTTTGCGCCGCAGGCTACGCCTCTCTCCCCGAGCGAAGCGAGAATAGTGTGTGCCGCAGGCTTGGAAGCTGTCTCCCGAGCGAAGCGAGAATAGTCTGCGCCGCAGGCTAGACTCCTTCGAGTCCGTCGCAGGA
>JANGFJ010000306.1:0-19066 GCA_025758675.1 Naganishia antarctica
GGAGTCGGTGGGTTCGGCGAGCGTGTTCGATTCCGTCGGGCGGAGAGGGGGAGGCGAAGGGGGGACGGTGGTGGCGAGGCCCAAGGGCCGGATGGTGTAGCGATGGGATCCGGGTGTTCGCTTCCTGTTCCGGCTGGGACGTGCAGCAGATTCCCTCCAGAGGCAAAGAGCGTCCTCCGTTCCGCTGCCTGGCGCCAGTACGGGCCGTGCCAATCCCGTGCCCGCTCGACCTGGCGCTCGTCTTCGTCCGAGGTGGGGACGATCTCTGGGCGGGGATCGTGCATGGTGCACCGGGCGAGGGAGGGGGAGGGAGAGGGAGGGAGAGGGAGAGGGAGAGGGATGGATCAGCAGTGACTCCTCCCTGATCCAGATGAAGCAGCCAGCATCCCCGTCCGCGCTAAAAGAGCAAATCGCGTCGCTTAGTAATACCGGCCCTTTTCAGACTGGGCCTGTTCGAGCCGGAACAGGAGGAGAGGCGATACAAGGAATGCCCGAGTTGGTAACCCACATCCGACGACCGGGACACACACACCGCCGCCATGAGCGCCTCCACCCCGTTCGCCACCGCCCAGCCAGGCCACCGTGCAGACTCGTGCGCGAAACAGGAACCCGCAGATCTGGAGGAATACGACGCAGAGGCAGGCGACGACGAGGACAGGGCGGGAGGCCTGCAAGGTTCAGTCAAGAGACCGAGGCTGCGGTTATCTCAAGCTTGTGAGTGTGCGTTCTCGTGTCGGCGTCGAGGAGCGGTGCTGATAGATCCGTGCTCCGTAGGCGATCGGTGTCGGTACGTCGATCCTGCTCGTGTGGTTCAGTGGACTTATAGTGTACCCTAGCCGCCGCAAGATTCGCTGTGATACGCAGCAGCCGTGCGGTCCTTGTCAGGTACGTGCACCCTGCCTATCAGCCAGTCCGGAGCGTCGGCTGATCCTGCGTCCGGCCAGGCTACCCGAAACGTATGTACGTTCGAATCGCCATCAAAGAGGCTCAAGAAGAAAAAGTGAGCACCCCCACGATCCATCCGCGCGCGCAGGATGTTGACGATTCCATCCAGGGACGAATCGGATCCCAAACGTCCCCCAACCAAGACGTCCCCCACCCGTCTGCGGAACGTGGCAGAAGGAAACGCCGTCCCCACATCCGACACCTTTGAAGCCAGACTGGGCAGCCTCGAGGCACTGCTTCGTGACGTTCCGCCCGATATCCACAACGCTCTGATCAGCAGGTTGGACGCCTCCCTCAATGCTGCGCCGAGCGGTGCCTCGCTCGCCCGAACGGACGCGGCCAAGACACGCCGGGGGACGGATCGGTTGATGCCCCTGCCTGAGCGGGAGCCCGCCCGCTCAGGCTCGGGCTCCGGGTTGGAAGAGATCCAGCGGAGTCTGCAGGGGTTGACGTTATCCAACGGGTACCTCTATCTGGATGAAATCGGTCAAACCAAGTGGCAAGGTAGGCGCCATCGGGGAAACACGCGGGTGGGATCGTGCTGAATCCCTGTCGATAGGTGCGACTTCTGGTTTCCCGTTACTCGACCTCCTCACGGCCGCAGCCAACGGATCCACCGCGGATCCGGATCTCATGCTCGAAAGTATAGAACCCACAGAGGCCGATAAGTCAACGAACCCATACGCAGAATGGCCCGCCAATCCCGCGCAGGGCACCCCCCGTTCCACCGGCGAGGGGGATAGCCCGCCGCCGCCGCCGTCGACGACGGGTCAGCGGGTTCCTGGAGCGGATAAACAAAAGCGGGAAAGTTTCTTCCCCGGTAGGGCACCGAGGCCTTCGCAGATGTTGAATCCAGAGGCGACGTGGAGGGTGATTACGAATGTGATTCCGTCGGATTTGATGGATACCCTTGTTCGGTGTTATGTGGGTCCCCGTGAGGATCGGGTGGCCTTGCGTCGCTGATCATCTTTTGGGCAAATAGTTGTCGACGAGTCATCTGCTCTGGCCGTTTTTACATGTCCCGAGCTTCTTGGCCGTGAGTTTCCGATCGCCAGCGAGGAGGTAGAGATACTCACACTCAACTCTGTCTCGCAGGATTACGCCAACCCGCAGAAATGGGCAGAACCAGGCTTCGCTTGCTTCGTCGTCGCCGTCTGCACGCTTTCATCCCGACATGTAGACGACCCTCGCGTCCGTGCCAAAATAGATGACCCGAGCACGGCCGGGAAACAATACTTTGAACTGTTCAAGCGGCTACGTGATTTACCATCCGCGGACCGACCGACGCTGTACTCTATCCAGGCCGCGTTCTTGGCCGCCATTTTCGCGTTCGGTCTGGGCACACTCAGTAAAGCGTTCTCGCTCCTGGCGGAGAGCGTGACGTTGTGTTTGGATGGCGGGCTGCATCGGAGTGTGGAGGGTTACGAGTACTTTAATCCCATCGAGCAGGAGACGAGAAAGGTGTGTTCTGCAGTCTGGCGTCCCGCGAGTATTCCGCTGAGAGGCTCGTATAGCGAACGTTCTGGTCGATTTATAGCTGGGACAAACAATCAGCAGGTGAGTGCTATTGCTCACACGCCAGTGCGTGGTCTCACCCTTCCCCCCAGCACTCTTCGGAAGACCACCGATCATTCATCTGCGTGATTGTGATGTGCCGGAGCCACTGCAGGTCGATGACGAGTTCATCACCAAGGACGAGATCCTCGAGCAACCATCGTCGCATCAGACTCGTATCAGCGCCTTTGTGGCGGTAATCAGGCTACATGTTGTGCTCGAGGTGAGTATCCGGGTGCTTTTCAAACAGAGATGGTCATTAACACCACAGGCTAGGGCGTTATCGATTCATGCGTAACACCCTCTTCCTTTTCTTCGTCTCCTTTCCTCTCTCGCGCTGCCAGCACCATTTCTCGCCGTTCAGCACAAGCGAATTCCTTGACGGAAGAGGAAGCGTTGCTTGAGGAATGGGTTGCGCTCTTACCGAAACACTGGCATTACGATGTGGAAACCGTCGAGAGTAAAGACCCGATTCGGATCACACAGGCCGAGAGACTTCACTGTCTGGAGCACCTCGTCAGAATGATCGTTTATCGACACCGGTTCTCCGGCTTTGTGCAGATACCGGCTGCGACAGACGAAGAGAGAGCTAGACATTTATACTATTGCAAGAAAGCTATGGATTCAGCGTTGACTATTTGTGCCAATCATGTTCATATAGTGAGTAGAAACCCCTTGCAACGGCATGCATACTAATTCGTCTCTTGTGCGCAGAGTCAACGAGGAATGATGACATACTGTAGGCAACCTTTCTCTTTTCGAGATTGGAGCTAACATATATACTTTTGGATCAGATGGTGTGCACGTTATTCATCAACTAGCGCAAGCAGGCCGTACACTGGTAGCCGTCGTCTTGAACTGCAAAACGCCGGAATTCGCGCATCTCATCGCCCCAGCTACTGAAGGGCTCAGATCTTGCGTCGGGCTGTTGAGGCGATTCAGTGGCAGGTATCTTTGTGGACTGCGATCTGCGGATATCATTGACGAGTTTTGCCGAAGTGGGTCTGCAGAGATTTCCGTTGGAGGCTCAGTGTTGCTAATGCATTCCCGTCGCATAGTCTGTCATATTCCGGTGGATACGCTGCGTGCAAACAAGTTCGACGCAAGGCCTTCGCCGGCGTGGCTGCGGCCCGTCCAGAAACGTAAATCGCCTTCGCCGGCTCCATCTTGCCAAAGAATGCCTTTGGCGCGCAACCGAGTATCTTTCCTCAATCAGTCCATCAGCAATGGCTCGCCGTCCACGAAACCTGGGCCGTCTAGCACTTTGGCGACCCCAACGACGATAAACACTACAGCTAATCCCGACAACATGGCTTCATCGCGAAGCCATCCATCAAGGTCGAATGATATGGACAGCAATGATTTCCAAGATCTGTCTAAATGGTTGACCGATGCGCTGGACAATCCAGCGTCTGCAAATGCCTTGTTGTCAACGCAAGAGTTTTTCGATCTTTCCGCTGCAGCTTCTCCGAACGGGTTTCCAACGCTGAACAATCAGACGACAAGCATTGGCAGCACTTTGGCTAATGATGATTCGCCGATGCCCGATTTGCAAGCCACCACCGCTACATCCGCGGCATCCGCCTCTGGATCCATGCAATACGCGAGGATGGCGTCGTTCAGTCAATATGCCTCGCCTAATGCTGGCAGTAGCATGGAGAACCGTTCGGATCCAGCGCAAAATTCCACTCACATCCGGGAAGACTACCTACCGATGGATACTTTGGGACCTGCATCGGCAGCTTTTGATCAGTTTGAAAGTCTTGAACCCGACGCGTCGATAATCGATGCCATGTCGCAAGGGAATGGGGTGTTGAACGATAGTAATCAGTGGGATGTACCGTTTGCGAGTGGTAATGATGTATTGGGTCAAATGTAAGTCGAGGGACACGTCGTAAGACTCTGCGCTGACATATCATTGTCGCCTCATTCAGGTCTGCCTCTACTATCCTGCAAATGATGCAGGAAGGCACATTCACCTCTTCTTGGAGTTAGCCAAAGCCAGATTGCGGCTGCATCTTTGTTTTTCCTCAGTCCGCTTTGTAATCGGGATCATGAACATGGCATGAACACTAGACCCATGGTTGTACGCGTTTCAGTTCAAAGGGGTTCATACGTTCATACGTTCATACGTTCATACGTTCAAATTTCTTCATTCTACAACAATTCTTTGCCTCACACAATCTCAAACTTGTCCACCCCAAGCACCGTCTCCTGCGAGAACTGCGCCTCATCACCATCAACCACCGCCGCCCGCTCGACCGCAACCCCAGCCAAGCTCTGTGCGCTTACAAACCCGACTTGAACGGGATAGAACGCGTTGGTGTCGTCCCCGGCCAAGTCGACGACGAATTCGAGGCTACCCGTCGGCGAATCGGAGGAGACTTGGTCCGTGGTCCAGATGAGGTGGGAGGAGACCGAGTCGTAGGTGTAGGACGATGTGTTGGACGTTACGTCGGGGAATGCTCCGGTTCTGTCAGGCGTCGGGTTAGCAGAGTTGTGGCGGACGACCTGTGGACTCACGGGAGAGGAATCATAATCTGCATGTCCTGTAATACCATGTCCATCGCTTCGAGCTCGTACTCGATGTTGACGTCGCATTTCCCATCACCTCGGGGCGAAGGCCAGCAGTTGACTATGTCGGAAAGTTAGCGCTGCGCATACGCTATCACAAACCCGCCACGCACTGTTGATAGGCACCAACGACTCATCCTTGGTCGACAACCTCCATCGCAAAACCCCGACCCCTTGATTAACAGGGAACCCCCGCTCAGCGTTTTTCAACCCGATCATCCGGTCCGCACCCGTCGCGCCCGGGCCAAATTTTCCGACGTTTGGATGCTGCTGGAACTGCAGATCCTTGGCTGTCTGAGGGTTTCCGACGAGCGACGCGATTCGTGAGGGAGCCGGAGTGAGGTAAAGTCGGAGATGGGACAGTTCGGGGGCAAGGATGCGCAAGTCGAGGTCGCCTCGGAGATCAAACGAGGCGAGTCCGCCGTTGTCTCGGAGGAGGGACAGGGAGAGGTGTTCTCGGATCGTGATGTGGATGCTAGAGGCAAGGTTAGCGCGATTTCTGACGAGCGTGACCGGCACCCACCTCTCCTTTTCAACCTCGGGCAAGACCTGCTCATCCGCGTGAACCCTAGCGACTTCCGGCTCATGCTCGTCGTGCACCTCCTCGTGTTCGTGCTCGACGTCGGCCGCTTCTCCACCCATAGCCTCGATCAACTCGTCCCGGCCACGCGCGGTGCCCTTTTTAGACCCAAGCTTCATCCCGGTACCCTTGAACGCCGGGGCTTTCGCGGTAGAGCTGAACGCGGGGGACGACGTTCGAGGCGTCGCGTACGGGTCTCGTTCGAGGCTGGCATTGGAGACGGGGGCGTATCCGCCTCCCATTCCACCGGAAGAGTATCCGCCCGAGTTGAAGCCGCCGCTGTTTCCGCCGGCCGAGGCGTAGGATGGGCCTTGGGCGCGCTGGACGCGTTGTTGTTCTCGGCGTTGGTGTTCGAGTTGTTTTGCTCGTCGTTTGAGCTCTTCCTTGGCTTCGGCTTCCTTGTTCTGGGAGGAGGTTAGCGGTGTGGTCTCGCAATGCGACGACCGGACGTACCCTCGCGATGATTTCCTGAATCTTTTCCTCGTGGGATTCACCCTCGAGGACGTTTCGCACTTGCTGCAGCGAGACATTCTCCTTGTATCCCAAACTGACGACTTCGTCAAACGCGCACAAGAGCTCGAATGACGAGGCGAGGATCGAGGGTTCGTTGAGGACTGGCGTGAGCGAGGAGATGAGGCGGACGACGAGGGAGAGGGTTTGGATGTCCTGCGGGGAGGAAGGGCGTTAGCGGAGGTAAAGGGAATTGACGGACGATCGCGGGAGGAAGGCCAGGACAGCGAGTGTACTCCGCGCATCGCGTGATAGCGCGAAGAGATCTCGCCCGTTGTAGACGGGTTGAGGACGCTTATCAAACTAGGATTCTCGCTGCGCTCGGAGACTCGTAGAGTCTAGCCTGCAACGCATACTACGCCCGTCCATCCTACGACAGACTCGATAGGAGTCAAGCCTGCGGCGCGGACTACTCTCGCTGCGCTCGGAAGAGACGAGTCTAGCCTGCGGCGCATACTACTCTCGCTGCGCTCGAAGAGGTATTCTCGCTCTCGCTCGCGCTCGCGCTCGGCCCTCCTCCCTCCTCCTCGTCGCTTCGCTCCTCGTCGTCGGCCTCGGACCTACCTGCAAAATATTACTCCCCCTGTTCGTCACAACCACCACGACCACTTCGCCCACCACCTGATACACAAACCTCACACTTCCATCCGCACTCTCCACCGTCGTATGCTGCGACCCCTCCGGAATCAATTTCACAAACCCCTGCAACAACGAATCGATCCTCGGCTTTGTCAACGGCCTGAACTGCCTCGAGACGAGGGCTGCGGGCGAGGAATGAGCGCGTATCCCCCTCTCCGGAAAGGAACTCACGTTTTCCGCTCTTTGTGCAGATTGAGATTGCGAGGACGACCTGGATCGGGGTCAGCTCTATCCAGCACGGACTCCACCGCGCGGGACTCACCATGATGGCTGATGTCTGCTGCCGTGCACGATCCACATGCATGAACAACGAAACGAATCAAGTGATCATCAACGAACGCAGCGACACGTTGCAGGGATTAGGTAAGCGCGCTAGGGATTTACGCATTTCCGGGGATATGATATCCAGCCATTTACACCATTTACACCATTTACAGCCATTTACAGCCATTTACAGCCATTTACAGCCACTGACTCGTCATCCCCTATCAACCTCGTCTCTCTTCTTCCTGCTCCTCACTTTCCCCTTCCCCTTCCACTTCACAAACCATCACCGCCAACATGGAAGAGATCCGCCTCCTCAACGACGCATTGGGGTACGTCCCTCCTTTTCCCTCCCGTACAGCGCTAATCGCCCCGCAGCGTCGTCAAGGTCCAATCCGTACAGATGAAACGAGCACTCGTGCGTCCCGTTTCCCATCCTTGCCTTCGCGTGGATAGCTGATGCTTGGGGATAGGACGCCGACCAGATAATGGACGCTCTCAAGTCCGCGTCAGCGATGTTGGCAGAACTACGAACATCCTCACTTACGCCTGTACGTCCCCCCCCCCCCGTTCCCGCATCGACAGCACACGGCTGACGAGACGACACCGCGCGACAGAAACAATACTACGAGCTCTGTATGTACCCTTCCTTCTTTGCGGAGACGGTAGCGTTGCTGACCTTGTGGTAGATATGAGCGTATTCGATACAATGAGGCATCTGAGCGTGAGTCCCACCTTGTTCGTGTCTCCACCGCGGCGCTGATTCGGGGGCGAGGGTAGAACTATCTGTACGACGCACACGTTGCGGGGAAACACCACCTTGCGGATCTATACGAACTGGTGCAATACGCCGGTGAGCCCCTCTCGTTCGTGGAAGCAAGCACCGCGGCTGACGCGCCGGGTAGGAAACATCGTCCCCCGTCTGTATCTGATGATCACCGTCGGCTCGGTATACATGTCTATCCCTGATGCGCCCGTCAAGGAGATTATGAAGGATATGATGGAGATGGCGAGGGGTGTACAACATCCTACGCGGGGATTGTTTTTACGGCATTATCTGAGCGGGTTGACGCGGGATTATTTGCCTGTTGGGGAGAGTGAGGGGTGAGTCCCCGTTGTTGCTGCGTGAAGGGGCGTGCTGAATGGTGTGTGTGGGGTGAAAGGCCCGGTGGGAATCTACAAGACTCGATAGCATTCGTCCTCACCAATTTCATAGAGATGAACAAACTCTGGGTCCGTCTCCAACACCAAGGTCACTCCCGGGAACGCGAAAAGCGTGAAATGGAGCGTAAAGAGCTGCGGATATTGGTGGGGACTAATCTGGTACGGTTGAGTCAGTTGGAAGGGGTTGATCTGGATATGTATGTGCATGGGATATTGCCGAGGGTGTTGGAGCAGATTGTTGGGTGTCGGGACGTCATTGCGCAGGAATACCTGATGGAGGTTGTAATCCAGGTACGTCCCCACCGCCATCGCACCCAACCGCGGCCGGGCTAACCCCCTTCGGAGCAGGTATTCACAGACGACTTCCACCTCCACACCCTCGGTCCCTTCCTCTCCGCAACAGCAGCCCTCCACCCGAGGGTAAACATCAAGCAGATCGTGATTGCGTTGATTGATCGGTTGGCGGCGTATGCTGCGCGGGAGGCGGATGATGAGAACCCCGAGGAGAGGAGGAGGGGCGAAGAGGATGCTGCGAGGCGGTTAGTGGAGAGGGTTCGGGGGGCGAGGGGAGGCGGCGGGAAAGAAAAGGTGAAGGAGGAGAAGGAGGAGGAAAAGGAAGGGGAGGCGTCCGAGGTTGAGGGCTGGTCGGGTGAGGTGCCTGCGGATAAGCCTGTCGAGACGTCTGGTGAGGTTGATGATGCCGCAGAGACCGACGGGGCGGTCCCACTGGACAAGGGCAAGGGCAAACAAGGTGCCCCGAAAAAATTTCGAGGGATCCCGGAAGACGTCAAGTTGTTTGAAGTGTTTTGGGAGCAAGTCGTCCAGCTTATCCGGGTGCGTGTGACATCCTCCCGAACTGGTGCTGGGCTGACCTGGTGTGATAGGCCCGACCGGATCTGTCGATCCAGGATATTTCGGCACTCTTGGTCTCGTTGATTAATCTCAGCTTGAGTTGTTACCCGGATCGACTGGAATACGTCGACCAGATCTTGGCGTTTGCAGCGAGCAAGGTTCAAGAGTTTACAAACAGGCAAGTCTCGTGTGCGTGTCTGTCGTTCCTTGCTAATTGAACGCCCCCGTAGCCCCGAACTGCACACCCCCGCAACGACGGCCAACTTTCTTTCTCTCTTGTTGGCGCCCATCACATCCTACGTTTCAGTCCTCACCCTGCTCGCGATCCCAAACTACATCCCGCTCCTCTCGATCCAACCGTTTACGACACGAGCCTCGATCGGTCAAGCGGTTGTCGCGAGCGTACTCAAGAATGACACTGTTATGGAGTCCGCGGAAGACGTGGCGGGCGTGTTGGGCTTGTGTGCCGTCTTGGTAAAGGATCAAAAGGAGACGGCGCCTGGTGCCAGTGCTGGCGCGCCGGGACAACTCGGTCGACAACGGACAGGGACGCAGACGCAGGTCCCTTTGGCGGGGCAGGATCTCGCAGAGGAGCAGGGATGGCTGGCGAGGATGGTTCATCTGTTCCGTGCCGACGATTTGGCGACGCAGTTCGAGGTGAGCAGCGGGTTCCCTCAGGCAGTTGTTCGAAGCTAATTCTGTCGCATCTAGCTTCTGCAAGTGGCGCGCAAGATCTTTGCCGAAGGGGGACAGAGGATCCGGTATACGTTTCCGCCGTTGATTACTTCTGGGATCAAGTTGGCTAGACGGTACAAGGCGCAGGAGACCGAAGTGAGTAGCTCGATTTGCGCGATCGTACTCTGCTGACGCGTCCTAGATCGAGGACTGGGAAAGCAAAGTATCGTCCGTCTTCAAATTCGTGCATCAAATCATCTCGGTCCTCTACAATAAGGTGGAAGCGTCCGACATCTGCCTCCGTCTGTTCCTCCTCGCGGCCCAGGTATCCGACGAATGTGGTCTCGAAGAACTCACGTACGAATTTTTCGTGCAGGCGTTTGTCATCTACGAGGAAAGCATCAGCGAGAGCCGGGCTCAGTTGCAAGCGATTACGGCGATAATCACCGCTTTGCAGACCTCTCGGGTGTTTGGTACGGATAATTACGATACGTTGATCACCAAGGCGGCACTCCACGGCAGCAAGCTATTGAAGAAGCCGCACCAGGCTACTGCGGTGTTTTACGCTAGTCACATGTGGTGGCAGGGTGAAGTCCCGGGAAGGGAAAAGGATGATAGGGTGAGTTGCGTGTTGGGTCTTTCGAATGTTTGCTGACCTAATCCCGGCAGCCACTATTCCGAGATGGGAAGCGAGTCCTGGAATGCTTGCAAAAGTCGCTCAGAATCGCCAGCGCGTGCATTGATGAGGTCCAGAGTGTGCAGCTCTACGTTGCCGCCCTGGACCAGTACCTGTACTACTTTGAGCAAATGGTTGACGCTGTGAGCCGAGGTCCACCGCGGAACTCGCCGCAAGCTAATCTTGCACGTCTAGGTCACCGCCAAGTACATCAACAGCCTCGTCGAGTTGATCACAAGCAACATTGACCTCATCCACGGGACCGACACTCATCCCGCCAGTGCCGCGCCTCCGGGGCTCATCGACGGCGTGCATAGCCCCGACATGATCGTTCGGGTGAGTCGGTTCCGAAAAATGACGTCATTCTTGGACTGATTCTTCGTTGCAGCATTTCCGCAATACCCTCGTGTACATTCAAGAACGAAAGGATGCGCCGAGCGAGGATGCGGATGAGCCCCGACCGGATTGGGAGGCGGTGGATATTGCGGGTGCGTGTTTGAAGATGGGGTTGGTTTAGGTTGTAGGCTGGTCAGTGTTTGTAGTGTTCGGAGGCTTGGTTCAGTTGTCATATATTCAATAAGAGTGTCGCCTATGCAATCTCGTGCAGTTTTATACCAATCTCCGATCGCCGTGGATCACGCTGTCCCGCCACGTCGTCTCTGGCACGACGGCCACCGCTTCCACGGCAGGCATAGCGGGTTCGACCGCGGGCAGCTCCATAACTCCCGCCACAGCGTTCAAAAACGGCCGCAATGCCTCGCCGACAGACGACTCGCTTTCCTTCGCCTGCTCGACCGCCGCCCTCGCAGCAACCTTCATCGAGCCAAAGACGGCCTCTGAATCCTCCTTTGCAGCCGAAGCCACGTCGACACTCCGAGACGCAGCGACATCTTCCACGGGGATCAAGCTGATCGACTCCAAGGTCTCTTTTAACCGCGCCGCTTCGCGTTTAAGCTCCCGCTCGGCCTCTTCAACCCCACGAGAAGCCCAACGTTGCTTGCTCTGCTCGACTTCGGCAGTCCAGCTCGTCCCACGTGCAGCCAACGCCTCTTCCACCCCATCTTTAACCTTCCTCGCGAACCCGACACCGGTGTACCCAAACGCGGTATACGCTTGAACCAAGCTCGCCCCCGCATCAAGGAATTCAAGGGCATCTTCCGGTGTAGTGATACCCCCGCATCCAATGAGGGGGATCGTCGGTGGCAGGAGCGCACGCAAGGTCCGTAGCGCGAGGAGTGACAGCGGTTTGATTGGTTTCCCAGAGAGGCCGCCTGTTTCCGAGGCGTGGACTGTGGGAGGTGTTAGCATCAGCCGCGACAGCGAGGGGACGGACTTGCCTGATTGGAGGTCTAGACCTGCACGTTTGACTGTCGTATTACTAACGATCGCGCCATCAACTCCACTACTCCTTATCGCCCTCGCAATATCCTCAATCTCTAGCTCGTCGAGGTCCGGAGCGATCTTTACCACCACCTTGGGCTTGAGCGCTTGTTCGTAGGGGAGATTATCCCGCTCATGCACGACTTGTCGGAGGAGACGGGTGAGGAAATCTTTTCCTTGGAGACCACGCAGGCCGGGTGTGTTTGGTGACGAGACGTTTATCACCAAAACGTCGGCGTACGGTCCCAACAGACGCACGCCAGCCAGGTAATCCTCGTTCGAATCCGCCGCAGAGGTCTTGTTTTTTCCCAAATTAACGGCGAGCAGACACCCGGGGCGGAGCGAGCGTGGCAGTGATGCCGGCGGGAGAGGGTTGAGCGGCAGCGGTTGGGGGAATAGTGACGGATGGGTATGTGCGAATTCTCGGATTCGGGATTGGAGTTGGTGGAGGGCGTGTCGGTGGCCGAGAGAGTTGAAGCCGTACCGGTTGATGCATGCTTGATCTTCTTCGAGGCGGAAGAAGCGGGGTTGCGGGTTCCCGGGCTGTAGGAACGAAGTGAGTAAGCATACGAAGAGGCTAGGCGAATGCGACGTACCTGCGCGTCCGGAGTTATACTCCCGACTTCAACATACGCGAAACCAAGATCAAACAATCCTACAACAACACATCAGCCGCATCCCGCATCACAATCACACGGACCCACCATCAATAGCCTGCGCATCCTTGTCAAACCCGGCAGCAACCCCCACCGGATTACTCAACGGCAACCCCCAAACCTCTGCCCTCAACGCGTCCCCATCCACCCCCCGATCCTTGGGCCTCGCCCAAGCCCCCATCGCCAACAAACGGACAGCAATCTTATGACTCGTTTCAGCATCCGTCACAGCCCTCACAGCGGGCATCAACACATGCTCATGCAGCGCCGAGCGGGAATCGTAGTAGTAGGCGAGGAGAGCGAGCGTCGAGCCCGCGTAGACTGTCGTACGCAGGGCGGAGGGGATGCGGCTTGCGGGGCGGGCGGAGGTGTATGTGCGGGTGTTTGTGGTGCGGAGGAGGGGCGCACGGGCGCGGGAGATGTGGAACATGTTGCGTTGGGAGGTGGAGGAGGGGAGGTCGAGCGGATTTGGTCGGTTTGAAGGGCGACGATGATATGATCTGGTTCGAGGTGCCCGATCGCGTTGGCCGAAAATTGGGTCTGAAAAGGGGATTCGGAAAGTGGGAAAGAGGGACTGCAAATTCACAAATTTCGAAACTGAAAACTGAAAACTGACTGCAACTGCAATAAGACGGCAGACGGCAGGTAGCTAGTAGCCAAGTAGCTCAGCTAGTAACTCTACCAGACTATCGCAACTCGCTATACACTCCAATAATGCATACCCTACCTACTACAGCTCAAGGTCGAGGCCACAATATTTCCCGTATGATACAACCACATTGAAACTCTAACAACCTGAACATACTCTTCTCTCCCTCAGCTAACCAGACCTCCCCCCACTATCCACCGCCACATCCCTCCACGCGCGTCCCCTCGGCAATTGATTCCTGTGACGACCAACCAGTCAGCCACGTACGTCTGAAAGTATACCCACATACAGCATATGGTCCGGGAGACTCGGTTTTGTAGGGTCATGAGCCGAGGGCTCAACCAGGCCGGTGACTTCGACTGCAGGGCCATGTTTCCCGCACCTGGCGAGCGAACGAAGAGTTGTCAGCGGGTTGGATCGTCGGGCGGGGGGACGAAGACTCACTGCCGGAACAGCCGTTCGAGGGGCCAGCATGTGACTCGTCCGTTGGATTGGGAACATTCGAATTGGGTGATGGCGAATAGGCGGCAGTTGTTGGGGTTGTTGGTGGTGGGTGGGGACATGGTGGGTGGTTATCGGGACACCGTTGGACGAGTTCCCTCGACGGTGGATGAAGAGGTGGCGACGAGGAAGCATGAAGAGTTGATCGTCTACCGAATTTATTTACGGCCATTTACAGCCATTTACAGCCGCGTGATCGGGTCCTCTTGATTCTTGATCATTCAACACAACGACATCTTCCTTTCCTTTCCTTGCCATCTTGTCATCTTCACCCATCCACCAACTACCTACACACCACAATGCCACCACCACCGACCCTCCCGGCCCTCTCCCAACGCCTGACTTCACTATCCTCCCTCATCCTCGAACGTTCCCGCGTCATTTCACTGCAACTACCGCCCTCTGCAACGTCGACCACAACAATCGTCCGCTCCCTCCGCCAGGCGAGAGAGGACCTCCTTCGTCTGTCTGATGAAGCGAGGATCCAGGCTCGGGGGTTGAATGTTGGTCCGGGACGTGCGGTGACCGAGGAACAGGTGGAGGAGGAGTGGGAGCGGTATGTTTCGCTACTGAGGGTTATGCAGGAGGATGAAATGGGGAGGAGACAGGTACAAGGGCTGGAGAGGCCTCGGAGGTGAGTTGCCCTGTGTCGCAGATGGGCGGCGTGCTGATCTTGCGTAGGGACTCGAGCGATGATGGTCATGAAGTAGGAACCGAGGAAGAAAGGTACCGTGATGAAGAGGACCAGCAACGGACGCCATACAGCGATACCGCGGATCCAGACGTCGTCGCATCAGATACGGACCCGCTTATACCGACGCAGCCAGGCCTTCACAAAGGACAGGGGTTGGAGAGTTTTGATAGCGATCTTGAAGCCGGGGAGGGAATGGACGAGCAAGGATTGATGCTTCAACATCGATCAATAATGGATGGTACGTCCCGGCCTCCTCCACACGTCCAACGCTAACCCTTCTCTTCCTCTTTCTGCTTGTCGCCGTCTTCTCGCTGCGCTCGCTCGGCCGCCCACCAGACCAAGACGCCCGCCTAACAACCCTCTCCACCTCCATCAACCGCCAAAACACATTATCCCTCCAAATCGGACACGAGCTAGACCTCCACCAAGAGATCCTAGAAGACACTGACCGCGCAATGGGACACACCCAGCAGAGCCTCGGGAGGGCGCAGGGGCGGCTGAGGCGCGTTGAGAGGGGTACGGCCGGGCTGGGGAATTATTGTGCGTTTTCTTCTGCTTTGGCATTTTTTGAACGAGGGCGGGCGGAACGGAGGGACTGATATGATTTGCACGTTGTTTTTGTTGTTGGTGGACTTACACTTGGACTTGGACTTGGACTTGGACTTGGACTTGGACTTGGACTTGGACATGGACTTGGACTTGGACTTGGACTTGATTGTTGCTTGTCTTCTCCTTCCCTCTTTTCCCCGTTTCGCGTCGACTTTTCCCGGTGCGATGTCGGATATAGTCAGTCTAGGGATCATTATCATTCTGATTCTTGTGTTGTTATTGCTGATTATCACACTCAAGACATGAATCACCGGTTCCTTCATGCATATCTCTTGATTGAGCATACCCGGCCCGTGCCTACTAAGTGATGGCGTACTGGTTATCCACCATGATGGTCCACTATTATTCTAAACCGCACATCGCGCGAAGCTGATTCGAGAGCAAGCGAGAGATTCCCTTGAAGATCGCTTCAACACGACACCCCCTTATAGAATCTCTGCGCTCGCCGAATGCTTGGTGCTGATAGGTGGGGTCATCCCAGACCCTTCAGCTGAGCGAACTTGTGAAACTACAGACCGACTGGCCTTCTCCAGCTCCCACAAGCTAAGTTTTGTTGTCACGCCACGATGAGCCGGTTGCCTTGACCGATTCTACCATTTTCAATGGAAGCTGATGCAACCCTTCATCGCCACTTCCTTTCACGCAATAGAAACTGTTTTTCGTTCGCACCGGTAAACCTCAGTATAATTCATCCGGCTCAGATGCTTCAGTAAAGGATGGAAAGAATGGAAAGAATGGAAAGATGGAAAGATGGAATGCAAGGTGGGGAAGCTGGCGGGCAGCCGAGGGCAATGTCGAGATGGATCACGTACCGTGGGCCCTATAATATCAGTCTCGCCTTTTGTCAGCTCAGTGCGTTTCTGGTAGCTCGAGGTATGAGGATAACGGACAAAATTTCGGGTCGCGTAACCTCAGAGCGATTATTGTTTGATCTTACGATTATTATTCTAGTATTTCATACCGCTACGCAACTACAATTCTCAATAAGTCCTATCGTCAGTTTCTGTGCCAGCAGTCTTGACGATACTACAGCAACTTTTGGCACCCACAGGCGCATCACCTCGGCGTTAGAGGCTTTCTCCTCCCCATGGCGAGCAGGCTTGGAACTGTCGCCACCTCTGAAGATGGGCAGAAGGCATACGTTCCGAGCTGCAGCTTATCCCCCGCACATGAAGCTTCAGGTTACCATGCACAACGTGCGGCACCGGTTACCAGGGCAGTGAGGTGGTGCTCTGGATTCCCAGAGGCAGGCCGCGGCTAAGAGACCACGTATCAGACAATAGACACATTGCTCGTTTGCGAACCTCTCGTTTCCTTTTCAGGTCAAGCAGCAAGATCAATAGTTTGACTAACTTACAGGACATCTCGCGATGCGACTAAGAAAACGAAAGAGAAGTGGCGAAAGCGATGGATGCGCCTGACATGTGACAAACGTAACGTGGTGAGAATGAACTCATGGAAGCTATTAAAGGTATGGAAGACTCATGGAAGCGATTAGTAGTATGGAAGCCGCGCCAGATGAGGACTCTTGTAATTGGCTAGCATGACATATTTGATCCTACCATTACTGCGGATCCAGCAAGGTTGCAAAGCAGTAGCAGAAAAAGGCTCGGCAGAATAGGGTGTCGGAACTGCTTTTAAAGCTGCGTATAAGTGAATACAAGGGATTTCGAGCTTTTTTTTATGCTCCCCCTTCAAATGCGCCGGATATCATCCTCGAACTGTGAGCTCCTGTTGAAACACACCCGCCATGGCAACTCTCTGATTGTCTAGCCATTAGCAAGATTGAAGTCGCTTTTGATAATTGTCTTCTTGGATACAATATATCTCATGACACCTGTGGACACGTCTGCATTACCTATTGGATTTCTGCCTCTTCGCTCGATTCATAGAGGGGCAGCTCGCTTTGACTTCTCTCTGCCTGTTGTTAACGCTTACTCTATTTGAGTTGCCAATGTATTAGTTGTACTTCAGTCGATGGATTATTTCTGTTGTGACGCGGTTGGAATTCCCCACAGCAGGATCCCACAGCTATCTCATTGTGAACTCCATTGTGAGCGCATTCGAATGCCATCGATTGAATGATATGACACAAGCGAACCAACCTGGGAGCAAGTGAGTGCGCGGCAGTGTATCATTCGAAACGGTACATCAAAGATCTTTGGTTCAGTGCTGCGGTGGCGACAATACTCTCAGTGCAGAACAGAAGCAATTGGTGATGAGTGATGACGCGCGCCAACATCAATTTTCATATATATAGCATACCGGTATTATCTCGGGCGCCAGCCATATAAAATTCAAAATACGCTGGCTACTATTCACGATGACTCCTGACTCGCGATGGCATGCAGATTCTATCACTCGATGTTCCTCACTCGGAACCCGCAACATCAAGACGCAGAAGGAAGGGATTCGGAGGGGGTGGCACAAGCTAGGACCAATCGGACCAGTTATTATTGTCGTCCGCCTCATAATAAGTGAGCTTATACTGCGGAAAGTATGCTTTAATCACCGTTATAGTCGAGCTCAGCCGGAAAGAGGAGCTTTATAGCTTTCTCCTTCCCAATACGTTTTCCCAAAAGGTTTCCGACCTCGCTGTGAGAACAGCCACACAATCTGACCCGGCGAGATCGAACCCCCTCAAGCAAGTTTCAATGACACATTCCCCTTCTAGACACTGCGAGAATTGATGTCGAAATTCAGTCTCGTGCGGTCAACATTCTGTGACGGTGTATCTGCTTACTTGGACCTCCTTGACTCCGAACATGTCTGTGCAGCCTTGACCTTGTCTACCGCCCGGAAGAGGGTATATACAGCCACCACCTGTGCGTTATTGACATAGATATAACAATGCAATTAGCCTGACGGCCATTAGAAGAACAGTGAAGGTATGACACTTACAAGACTCGATATCTGTCTTTGTGCTCACGCATTCATAGTCATTCGCTCGTCGTCTCATCTCGGGGTTGGTTCCAATTGGGCACGCCTCAAACCCTAAGGGACAGAATGATTTTGAGCCGTTGCGCTTCCTCATTCCACCCGTGGCGCAAGGAGTTCCCAGAGGGACACATTTAGGGTTATCAGATCCGCATTGGGTGAACCCTTGATTGCAGACTAGGCAGGACTGCAAGATCAGTATATATCGTAGGAAGAAACCGATTTCCTGCGTTGACATGCTTACCAAAAGTACAGTCGCCATCGCAAGTGGGCGTAAAGTCACCTGGAGGGTAAGTGCAAGTCGTTCCAGCTTGTTGGACCTTTCAGGCGGGCGATGTGAGATCCAACATCAGCGCAAAGTGCAGATGGTGCGATAGACCGCTTCACTTACCAGAATAGCCGCGCCATAAAGAAACGCTGGAACCGCTTGTTCCACGCAATCGTCTATGTCCATTCCCTCGCCAAACATCAACTCGCAGTACCCCGCATCGGCGATAAGAGCCTTGGGATCCGTCCGTACGATATTTTCGAAACGCTGCGAGGACTCTGCAGTCAGTTCTCCGTTCACTGTGCATAGGCACATATTGTCGACGATGTCGAAAGAGACAACAGATTCGTCGGGACTACCCTGATCCACATAATATGTTGCCACGATCGGAGGACTGGCACACAGGGTAAGCGTCCGTGGTAGGGAGCTGCTGTCTCGTCGATTAAGATGCGTCTCTACGTCGTGTGACTGCTGTGATTTCGCTGCACCAACTTCCAGCATTTGTGAGGCAGTCGCGGCCGCATCCGGTGTCGCTTTCGTTTCGAGTACGGCGATGAAACATGTCACTAGCAATAGAGATATCGGTTTGAAGATCATCTTGCAGGAAAGACCTACGTTTTTTCGACGAAGCTAGGTTGACGTATGACGAGCGATAGAGAAATCATTGCGCCGATTCAGACAGCGCTCGTTATAATGGAAGCAGTCCTGCGTAGTTCTTGCGTTCATCCGATAACTGATATGCCGACCTGACCACCTCAGCGAGCCGGATAGCGAGCCATTTGACAGGGGCAACATCATTCTAAAACACAACGAACACACGATCTCCAGCTCCATTGCAGTTGTGATAATCTGAGAACGGAGATTTTGGTGAAAGCTTGCTGCAGGAGACGGTCGATGCTCTATACCCAAGCGTCCAAATCTCCATTGTCCGTTGTCTAT
>JANGFJ010000307.1:0-11572 GCA_025758675.1 Naganishia antarctica
CCAGAAGCTGCAATAGGGACTGATCGTCGAAACCTCTGCAGGGAACAACTCTTCTTCATTTCCTCTTCCAGGGTCTGGGCGCAGCTCATTAAACCAGCGGCCGCGCTCGCTCGCATCCGAACCGATCCCCATTCTCCCAACCAGTACCGAAGCAACGGTCAGCTGAGCGGATTCAAAAAGTTTGCAGAAGTCTTCGACTGTCCAGTCGGATCCCCTGTAAGTATTGGAACGGTCGTCTCAGTGGACCGGCGCTGATGTTGTCTTATTCCAGATGAACCCGAAGAAGAGGTGTGATATCTGGTAGAGAAAGGATGTGAAACTACGGAGTGCACGGCACAGAGTAGTGTGCATCAATGTAGCAAGCGAATTTGGAAAGAAACATGTAGGCTCATCCCAGGCAAAGTGCTATGCATGATTATATCGTGATGATCGTAAAGTATTCTGACATTACCAAAACGTGAATTTGTTGGCTGTCTATCCGTCAGTGCTGCCCAACTCTGCTGATATCCATGGTTTCGGTAGCCGCTCCGCCAGCTCAACCTGGCGATACATCGAGTGACCCTTCTTGTTGTACCGAATCGATATCGGTCGTTCATGTTCTCCCTAAAAATGAGAGATAATTAGCCATGCTCGCGACGGCAAATCAATGAACCTACCCGTTCAGCTTCGGCTGCAGCAATCGTGGCAAGCGGAGTGTGCCGACTCAGCCCTTTGCAATCTTCTCGAACATTCCAACTCCACGCAATGGTACCAAGGAGAAGCGGAACGAGACCACTCGCAGCGAACCAGGACTGTCGGGCCGCGAACAGTCCGAGCATGAATAGTTCAAAGAGGACGATACCCCATACCAGTCGAGCGAATGTGGTCGGCCAGGCTTCACCGGTGCTTTCGTACGGATTGACAAAGACTGCAAGCGGACAGGAATGAGCTTGGAACGCTGTGGGTTCTAGCTCGCGCACTTACCATAAATGAGCTTGTATTTGTATACCATGTCTGCGAGGAAGGTTCGTGAGTTCGATCGGGAACCATCAGGGCTCCGAGACCACTCACAGCCAATGGAAAAGTACAGAGCGCCAAAGATCAAAATGAGTGGCGAAATGACGGAATCCGTCAATGTAAAGATGAAAACGAGGATGGCTGGCGGATAAATCATGCCGTAGTTGACGCTAGGTGGAGCGTAGAGCTCGACGAGTTCTGCAACGGGACTGGTCAACATTGCGGTACGCGGCCGAAGCAAAAGACTCACCTCTTGGCGTCAGTCGGAAGAATACCCGATAAATCGCGATCCAGAAGAGCGAGCCAATGTTGAGGAGCTGCAAGGGCATGATGCCGATTCCTTGTAGCAAGACAAACGACATGGCAAACGCCCGTGCATTCGGCTGCGTCAATGCCCTTGCGAGTTTCTCCGGAATCTAGGAGGACGAAGAGTTAGACGGCAGGAGTCGCGGGGAGACGAACGGAACTTGCCTTTTGCGGAGATCCGGCTAGATCGAGAAAGATTGCCCAGACGGTCGACACGAGGAGGAAGATGAAGATGGTGGTCAGGATCAAGAACATGGTGTACCTGTAACGGCGTAGTTCAGTACGGGTTGACCGACATGCCTGCCTCGCAACGCACTTTTTCAAGATTGAATTTGCAATCTCGGATTTACTCCTGAACCCCTGCCAATAACACAGATATTCAAAGACATATGGCAACGCGGCGTTGAAAATGATGATTGCTGTGGATGGAAGGGTCGTCTGGACAAGTGCTCCGATAGTCGGCGATGCCTCGATAAGATGCGCGAGCCAGGGGAATAGCCGTTCGATTTCCTTGAACGATAAAAGTGTGGCGAGCGCCGTTACAGGTGCTAAGTGTCGACACGCGAATGTCAGCTACCTTGCCATCCTCGATTTAGACGTACGACTCACGGATCCAGAACAGCAAGATGATCGCTGTCGCGGCCCATACCATCAGCTCCCTGACCGCACGCTCACGCGAGCTTTTGCCCATATTGGGCCAAACGATGTCGTCTGGATCCGGCGCAAGTTCCGTGCGACATTGCGAGTGTTCGGGAAAGTGCACGACCTGCGCGGCGAGTTCCTGTACGGTCAACATGACGAAATGGATAAGCATGAGGAAGGGGGGTCAACGAGGGGCACGTACAGCACTAGTGATACTTTGAAACGTGACAAACGCTTCACCACTCGGTCTCCACTGATCCTTGCGTAAAGTCAACGCCCCCGTCCCCGCCTTGGCCGTCGCGCTCGACTCGCCTTCCGTGCGACCCTCGTGGCTATGCCGGGACTTTCTCCTCCCCGTCCCACCGCCCGACACCTCACCCTCTTCTTCCTCATTCTCGGAATCAGAAACCCTCGCATGACCTTCTTCCGTCAAACGAACCCTCGCGAAACCCTGATCGTCGTCTTTCCCAGTCCCTATCCATCCGCTCAACCACCCAGTGTGTTCCTCTTCCCCTTCCACACCACCCGCAGTAGGAGTCTCCCCTTCATGATCAGCCGCATGTACCTCGGCTCTCGCAAACACGATATCACTCTTCCAATCCGCCTCGTGCGTCTTGCGAATCCGCCGGACCAGTGCCTCTGCCTCGTCGAATTTTGATTGCCAGTGTGTGATCGCGTCGACTTTTTGTCCCAACAGCGGGAGTTTGAGCGGGAGTGAACGGGGAGGGAGGCGCGTTGTTGGACGCGGGTTGGGTGGGGGTTGAGGTGTTGGTGTTTGAGAGGGAGACGGGGTAGCGACGGCGAATGGGTGGCCCGTTGTGGGAAGATCATGCCGCGTGCGTACTTCGCCCCAGTTCGGGGAGAAATCATCTGGGTCATCAATGATGATGGGGATCTCGAGGTGTTCTGCCGAGTCCTCTAGGCGGGGAGAAGGCGCGCTCGACCGAGCAGGGGTCGAAAATGGATCCAAGAGGTCATCCTCCGAGTTTCCGGTCGAGCTCGGACGGGTACGTGCACGCGAGTCGGGACGAGAAGGCACGCGTGATTCCTCGCCACTTGCCTGTCCACTCGGCGAGCTATCACGCATGCTCGGTGAATCCTGGTGCTCGTTCAACCTGATGCGTCCTTTATCCGAATCCCCTTTGTAGTCCCACCATGCCTGTTCCAGCTGTCGCATGGCGTGATCACGTTGCTTGATTGCATCGCGAAGGTCTTTGCCGACGTGTCTGACCACTTGGACAGTCTCTACCGGCCATCCACAGGTCACTTCAAAGTATTCCTTCAACGCGCGCTCCGAACGGAGTTGAGGCGGGATCGCAGAAACGAGGACCGTTCGCGCCGGAACCGACGTTTTGCGCGAGATGGAAAACGTCTGTTTGGCGAGGAGGAACCGGTGGAAGTTCTTGTGAAAGAGGTAGAGTGCGAACAGGGAAAAAAAGTAGGTGAACAGCAGATGGAGAGAGGTTGTCGTCTGCGGGTCGATGATGATATCGAGCAAGGTCGGGTTGCGGGTTGTATTCGTCGGATTCTGAACAGCGAGATGCCACATCGAAGCAACCGAAGCGTTCCCATCGTCCCCCGGGACATCCGTATCCGAATCCGTACTACCATGCCTCGTCCAATTTACAGGCATCAACACCACCGTCGCACTGACCGCACACACCCCGAAAAACACGGCACTCGTCCGCATGAAATCGAGGAAAACGACGGCGTCCAACCCAACGGTATCTAGCATTGTCCGATCGCTGACTTTCCATGTCGGGACGAGCCATGCGAACATTCCTGGTCTGTCGAGCGATGCTGGATCGGAGGGATCAGCGGCGTGGAGTAACGCGCGGGGCATGTAGATCTTGCGCCATCGTCTTCTCAGCAGGGTGAACACTAGCCATGAGAACAGACCGATGGATAGCGAGAGGAGGAGTTGGGTGCGGAACCATGGTCCAGAGTAGTCGCGTGAGATGGGGGAGCCGGGGATGGAGGGGTGGCCGGTGGTGGTGGGAGATGTGGCGGTGCTGGTTGGGAGGGAGGTGATTGTTTCCGTTGTGGTGACTGTCGTGACGGCGAGCACCGAGGTGGGCAGTGCAAAGACTGTGGGGTGCGCCATGGTGGCTTGGGCGATGGTAGCTAGTAGCTGGCGGTAGAAGGTAGAGGGTAGAGTCGAGGTGAACAGAATGTAGGAATCTACATGGTCAGCGGTGCGCCCGACACAATCTTCCGATACAACAGCGATCATCCCATCCTCCTCCCTGTCCTCTTCTTTCCGCTTCCACAACCATGCCCTCCTTCTTCAGCGACGACGAGGACGCTCCCCGTCCGGCGGCACGACCACCGCCACCAGCTCCACGAGGCCGCGCAGCACCGCGTCTGGCCCGTCATCTACGTCAAGACGAGACAGCGAACAATACCGGCAATGCGCGTGCCTCGTCCTCGACTGTGCCTTCCTCCCCTGGACCGACGGGCAGGACCTCGTTCTTCGGAAATGGGGACCGAGAGTCGAGCGATGTGACGGGGATGACTTCCTTCGACGTGGATCCCGAGGATGGGGGTACCGGCTTGCGCAAACGACGGGTTTTGGATGGCCTGGATACGCACGCTCTTTTCGGTGGAGCGGGGGATGTTCCCTCACTGGACGACATCACCGGTACAGGAACCGGAGGGGTCGAGCTCGAAGAAGAAGAAACCGCAAGCGACGTGACGCGTCTGCTGAAAGCATGGGTGAGGGAACGGGGGACACCAGACATGATGGTCTGGCAAGGGGATCTCGTCGAAGAGTGTCTACACAAGTTGGGTCAACAAGCGACGATGCTCGAGTTGCTGAGAGCGGATCCAAAGACGTCAGAGGAGGAGCACTTCAAGTTGATTATCGTGCAGACCGAGATGGAGCGCATAAAGTATCTGGTGAGAGCGTATCTGAGGTGTAGACTTGCAAAGGTGTGTACCGGTCCCTCTTTCACGACATCGAGCTCACGACGCGTGTAGGTGGAAAGGTATTCGCAATACATTACGACGACACCAGCAGCTCAACGCCTTCTCTCCCAACTCGAACTATCCCACGCGCACAAGTACGTTCCCCCTCGGTCTTTTCTGCTCTTATCCGCTAACCCCCCGCGCCTCACCTTGCAGATACACCCAACTCCTCCATACACACTACCAAGACTCGGTCCTCCAATCGCTACCGGAGAAACTACGAGGCCTAGAAGTAGATTTCGGAACCCAGCGGTCGATGAGTACGTCCCGCCTCGCGCGGTCCACGTGCAACGCTAACACCCCGAAGCAGTCAGGAAACCAGACAGGACCGTTCCTGTGCTGATATACTGTAAAAAGGACCTCCCGGATATCGTGTTATCCACGTATGTCCCCTTTCCCTTTCCCCGTATTCACGCCTTCCGCTGATCCGTCGTGTGCTCGGCAGTGGCGAACGAGCCGGGTTGAGCGCCAAGTCTATGCATTTGGTGAGGTATGATCTCGTGGAGCGGTATATTGCGGATGGGGAGGTCGAGGTGTTGTAGCGCCCGGGGGAGAAGGGTCAAGATTACGTTGTATGGACGTTGTGGATGCATTGTATTCGTCAGCGCCAGGGATGTCAGAAGGGAGATACCGGGAAGCTTGAAGCGCTGTTCGCCCCAACCCGTCGCAAGTCGCGAGGCCAGAACGAGCAGCACCTAGAAGCAATTACGGGACATTTATGGACTTGCAGGACCAATTGAATGAAAGGCACACGCGGGTGAGACAAAGGGAGACGCGTTGATCGTGGATGATCATCTATGCCAGTATCGTCGGTCATCAAATCAGTCTACAAGTCTATCGTCTGGAGCGGATGTCTCCCTGGGATAGACCGCTCATTGAGTCCCCAGCTCGCCATGGACGACCACCAACAGCACCACAAACGCGCGGCACCACCGACTCCAATCTCAGTCTCCCAGCCTCAACACGAACCCACCCTCCTCCCCTCCGCGATACCCATCCTCCGCTCGTTTGCAGCACTGCAAGAGATCAACGCACATGATCCGTCGGAGGATGGGGAACGTACTGCGCGAATAGCAGCACGAACCACTCCTCCGACGGCTGCCGCTTCGGTCTTTCGGACGCCATCTCGTACGCGTCTGAGCGGGACTTCAACCCCTGCAATGTTCCAAGCCGGGTACGGAACCGTCTCCGTTCCGCCGACGCCAGGAAGTTTCAGATCATTTCGGAGAACACAGAGAAGTAACGGGAAGGCAGCGGTGCGCAGAGTGAGCGAGATGCGGGAGCGGGGGGAAGGGGGCGATGGGGACGGTTTAGCTGATGGAGGGACGTTACGTGGACGAGCGAGCGGGAACTGGGTCGGTGATGAGGAGGACGAAGAGCCCGCTGGTGGGAACGCCACGTTTCCTTTTCAGAGGACGCCTGCAAGACGACGTCGTACGCGATCACGATCAGACGATACCCACGGCTCAGAATCCGGTGAACAGACTTCGATTCATTTTTCCCTTCCCAGGATGTTCCGTACCGTTAGTCGACAGGCGAGCAGCGTGTTACTCCGAAGGACGAGGGAATACGACCATGATGTCCCTCGTGTGGATCGTCAACAGAGGAGGACGCCGGGTCATTCGAGGGCGCAGTCGTCGGCTGATTGGATCGGAGATGAGCCGGAGAGAGAGGTTCCAGATGATGGAATCAGGGTGTGGTATTCGTGCCTCCTCGTCCCGTCTCAGGAATCGCCTGAGCTGATCGAGGCGTGACCCGTTTGTAGATCTTATGACACCATCGATTGGCTACACGACCACGTTCGTCCAGCCCTCCGCCTTGCAACGTTCCAAAACTCATTCTCTTGTACCCGTACCCGACAGATCAAAGATTCCCGCAGAGTTAAACGCCTCCGGGACGGCGCAAAACGTTCCGCTCGGGGAAAGATCGTGAATGCCGCGGATAGAGCAACAGGCTGGTTCATTGTCTCCCTCATCGGTACGCACCGCGCCTTGCCCCGTTTCAGACCTAGCTGATCCGCTTTGCGCGTAGGTATTCTGACAGCGGTCATGGCATATATGGTGATCAAGTGCGAGACATTGTTTTTTGGGCTCAAGCATGGGTATTGCTCCACAAACGTGCTGAAGACGCGGGAATCGTGTCCCTCTGCGGCGTGGGTCGCTTGGGGGCGGGGTTCCGCCGGAGCCGCGGAACGGCGGGTGAAGGCGTTCATGATCTATGTTGTTGTTGCTGTAAGTCTCACGTATAGATCTGCCCACACGATCGCATTGCGTGCTCATGCCTTACCTGCGGGATAGTTGTGCCTCGCATGGGTGTCATCGCTGCTCACAGTTTACCTAACAGCTTCCATCCGATTCGAAGACCCCGAGCCAAGAATCGCGCCTGAAAGGGTCACCTGTTCACCCTCGCCAGCAGGTGAAGGCTCCTCCTCCCGCCTCAACAAACCAGAAACCGCGCCTCTTCTCACTCCGACCCCTAATGGCGAGGCATTCACATGCACTGTACAACCCGAACCAAAGCGCGTTCTTTACTTTGCCGCCGGATCAGGGATCCCAGAGATAAAGACGATTCTTTCCGGTTTCGTGATCAAGGGGTACTTGGGGAGCGTCGTCCTGTTCGTCAAAAGCTTTGGGCTCTCGCTTTCCGTCGCCAGCGGGATGTCGTTGGGTGAGTGGACTGGGATACCGACGGTCTTTGGTGGGTGCTGATGCTCGGGAATACAGGCAAGGAAGGCCCGATGGTCCATATCGCTTGCTGTGTGGGCAACATCGTTTCACGTCGGTTTGGAAAGTATGAACTGAATGAAGCAAAGAAGCGCGAGGTTTTGTCGGCGGCTTGTGCAGCTGGAGTGTCGGTGAGCATTCATGTGCCATAAAACAGACAAGCAAACTTACAGCAAACTTACTGATGTTATATATCGACTTGCGGTTCGATAGGTAGCCTTTGGGGCCCCCATCGGAGGGACACTCTTCTCGTGGGAAGAGTCTAGTACTTACTTTCCAGCAAAAGTCGTGTGGCGGTCGTAGGTACAAACGGCATGTGGGTGGCCCGTGGTCTGACTCGTCCACTCGTCCCCGGTCACAGATTTTTCTGTGCTGCCATTGCAGCGTTGACGCTCCGGGTACTGAACCCATACGGGCATGGACGACTCGTATTGCTCGAAGTCGACTATACAAAGGATCACCACAGTAACTTTATCTACTTGGTCGCCGTCTTTCTCGGTGTCATAGGGGTTCGTGCCGCAGCAACGCCCTTTGTAATCAACCGTAACTGACCACTATTTACAGGGCGTATAGGGTGCAACGTGGGCGAAACTGAACATTGCGTGGAGCAAGACCGTGCGAGGCGGCACTCGACTGAAACGACATCCAGTCATCGAAGTTCTTTTGGTAGGACTCACTCAGTTGAATTCACCGTGGCGATACTGACTCGCCACGCGCTACAGATCAGCATGGTTACGAGTTTCGCTTCGTACTTTAATCCTCTCACCCGTATGGGGGGTGTCGAATACGTGGCAGAAGTAAGCACGCCCATCCCTTCATGGACCGGCGTTGACCTCCGTACCTTTAGCTATTTGCCGAATGCCGTGAGAGTCGCGCAGGGATATGTTCACGAGTCCCTAAGGAAATGATCGCAAACATGGGCATGATCCTACACTCGGTTGTCGTGCGAACAGGGTTGGCCTGTATCACCTTTGGGTAGGTCTGAATGACTTGAAGCTGTTGAAGCTGTCGAGGCTAATACGAGTTCACTCGATAGAATCCGCGTTCCGGCTGGCATATTCATACCGTCTCTGGCAGCCGGCGCCGCATTCGGTCGCATCACCGGCCTCTTACTCGAGTACATTTCCATATCCTTCCCATCCAACGGTATCCTACCATATGGCAAGGATATTGTGCCCGGTGTATATGCCCTCATCGGAGCAGCAGCGACGCTAGCTGGCGTGACACGAACGACGGTATCACTCGTCGTCATCGTCGTCGAGCTTACCGCGACTTTGGACTATGTTGTACCGGTTGCACTTACAGTCTTGGTCGCAAAAACGGTGGCGGATGCGTTGGAAAAGGATGGAATATCCGACCTTGTCATTGCGTGAGTTTCGTGCTGCAAGTCGAGGTGGTCCCTTCTAACTTGCATTGCAGCATGAATCGGTTCCCATTTTTGGACGCCAAACAGGAGCACCACTTTGACAGGGCAGAAGCCATGGATGTGGTAAGCCGAGTGTCGCGCATCTGCTACTTCCGAACTAGTATTGAAATCGCTCGGATAGGCCGATACGACCTTGCCCTATCTCCGAGTCGACGCGCATCACACCGTATCCAGCCTGCAAGAACAAGTCGACCAGCTCAAAGCATCCGGATATTCTGATGGATGTTTCCCGTGTCTGGCGAGTCAAGGCAGGGGCTACAACCAACAGCTGCAAGTCGTTGGTATTCTCGCCTTGAACGAGCTGCAGCATGTTCTCGGTGCGTATACGGGACACCTCTATCTATTCTGATGTGAGCTGATGTCCATAACGCATCAGCACAAGTCGCAGACGAGCCGAACGCGACGTGTAACCTGTCTCCCGCGCGTTCAAAGTTGCAGGACTCTTCGTTTCCCATAGACGGCATTGGTGATGATATCGCAGAGGATCCGTACGATCTCGTACCTTACATAGACTTGGTAAGCCAATTCCAAAAGGAGGCGCCTCACGACTCTAACGACCCTCTCCCTCGCAGGCGCCGCTTCTAGTCCTAGAAAACTCGCCACTGGAGCTCGTCCAGCAGCTGTTTACAAAGCTGGGGACCCGCGTGGTTATCGTGATCAACGCGGCGGGAGAGTACCGCGGGACGATCGTCAAGAAGACGTGGCTAAAGTATCTGAAAGAGCATGAAGATTAGATGCGTTGGTGGTTGTGACAATGACGTTTGTATACAGTTGCATGCGGTGGATATTGGTAGATTCCTATTACAAACTATCGGCAGTGATCTATGCCTTTGATGAGGGATACAGGTGATGTGATGCAACATGGCAAGTGTATGGCCCGAATGAGAACGTGAATATGCAACATTGCGGTGATCGTCGTACGGCATCACGCAACGCTCAAAGCCCACACTTGTAGGTCCGTCGGGGAAACCTTGCTACACCGGATCCAATCGTACAACTGCAAACGACAACAACAACCCCATTAGCAGAACCACGCAAGAACGCACATCCTGGAACGCACCAACAACTCTTTCGGATTTTTCCGTAGCCCAGGATCCTTGCGCAAACAATCATCAACGAACAATTCTGCCTCGCGAGGATATTTCCCGGGCGGGGTTAGACGCGGTGCTGGTTCATTGACGATGTATTGCAGTAGATCGAGGATGGACATGTTCGGTCCTGCGTTTGCCATTGCGTTTGCCTTTGCCTTTGGTTTCGTCGTCGTCGCGGGATGGCGCGGTAACTCGGAAAGCGTAGCGGTCCGCAAAGCGTCTGGTAAATCTGAATCATCGTCCGTAGAGGTATCCTCCTCGGTGTCGGAGAACGGGAACCTCCCGAGTGCGAGTTCGATCAGACTGATACCGAGGGACCATACGTCGGATTTGACAGAATAGTTGCCGCCTTGGATCCGTTCGGGCTACGGGGCGGGAGGTGAGCGATTCCCGACGTGAGGCGGCGGGGTGGGGGACTCACGCTCATATACGTCGAGGTTCCTACAAACGTATTCGCGATCGAATTGATCAGTTCGCCAGAGACCCCGAAATCACAGATCTTGATTGCGCCTTTGGAGTTTACGAGGATGTTTGATGGTTTGATATCTGGGGGGGGGGGGTGAGCGCGTGTCCTGAAGATGTGTGTGGGGAGACGTACCTCGATGGATGATGCGATGTACGTCGTATAGATACGTCAAGCCTTCCAACACGGCCTCTGCGATCCTCCCCACCACCCCTATATCGATCGCCCCATACTTTTTATAAATCCCATCCAGCGACCTTGGACGGCCCAATCAGCGCGAGGTTCCGAGGGGGAGGACGGGGACTCACGTGCGATCCATGTATTCCATGCATATACAGATATGCGGCTCCTTCATGAATGCGCCGTAGAAACTGACGATGTATGGCGACGAGCAGCCATGCATTATCTGCAGCTCCCGGAGGATTTGTTTCCTCACTGCCGGTTTCGCGTCGATGAGGACGAGCTGCGTCAGGGTCAGCTTGGCGGCGCGGATATTGTGGTTGGGGGGGGATACCGACCTTTTTGGCCATGATGGTTCCCGTGGGGACATGTATCACTTTATCGACCGTGCCCCCCGCACCAGCTCCCAGATCCTGCACGACCCGAAACTCATCATTCTTCAACTCTCCGAACGGTCCGGCTTCCATCACTTCCCGGTCCCTGGGCCCGGACGAAGAACCTGGTTTCTTTTTCGTCGAGCGGGATGGTTTACGTGCGGATGCGAATGCGGTCGCGGGGGTTGTGGTGCCGTCTGAGATATCGACATCTGTTGCTGCGAGGTGGGATTCGAGGTTCCCGGGGACAGGCGCTTCCCTGAGCGCACCCTCCCGAATCTCCAAATCCACCGGCAAAGGCTTCCTTAGCACGCTCGACCTCGACCCAAGACCAAGATTCGCCTGCGTGGGAGTAGTGACCCTATCCTCCTCCCTATCCTCCTGCGTCGGCGTCGGCGTCGGCG
>JANGFJ010000314.1:0-17509 GCA_025758675.1 Naganishia antarctica
GTGTGTTTGAATCCCTTCACAACGGCGGTATAGCATTGCCTCCGCCTTACTAACTACTGGCCCACGACAGCTGAGTCCGGGACTTCATCAAGTAGCCTTGTGCGCAAACGTATTCCACGCTGAATGTGAGCTTTATTTCAGCCCAGTGCCCGATTCTGCCGAGTAGCATGCAGGAATGCAGAATTGCTCTGAACAATAGACTTTATTTCGTGTCGTCGTTGCGCCAGTTTGAAACGAGGCAGATTGAATGTGCCAGCGAAGCAACCGTCTTTGGCCGGAACGCGTCTTGAGCTGCCTTTAGGTGTGTTTGAGAGAGAACCTTGCGATATTTTTCTAGGCGTTCTCAGACCTGTCCCCGGTTACATCCCTCTTGTCTGGACTCTGGAGCGAGCATAGGAGCGCGACCGTCTTCGACCAAGATATCTCGAAGCTGGCAAACACTCTCGCGACACACCGCGCATCAAATCACAAACATGGGATCTAACAACATGAAGGATGAAGGTTTTGTTGTGAGTATCGCCGAAGAGATGGGATGCTGTTCGTTGGGAGGAATGAGACTAACCAGTATTTTCTCGCCTGTAGATCCAGAGTGCGACGTCGTCCCATTTCCTCGCTGCTATCAAATACGTCGTGCAGTACCTCAAGAATACCGAGAAGGATAGAAATCTTGCGGCGATCGGTTCTTGCTCGAAGGAATTGCTTGAAATCATCACACCTACCCTATATCGATCCATCGCGTTTACCAAGCCCAATGGTTGCACGCTTTCAAGGCGAGGAAAGGCGAATGCAAGGGATGGGAACACGTAGAGTACGATATTCTTCCTGTTGCGCTGTTTGTATCTGTTTGTCTTCTAACCACTTGTCTCTTCTGTTCGCCTAGGTTCGTTTTCTTGAAGGGTACCGCGGATACGTGGTTTTGGAACAGCATAATTGAGAGCGAGGCGGTTTCCGAAACGGACACCACCCTAGAACAAGAACTTTACCACTTGTTTCCTCGTTTGAAAGCCATCTACTACTACGGTGAACTCAAAATTCAGTTCGAACAGACAGCAGTACAGCCACAATGGTCCATCTGGATCTCGGATCGAAACGTCTGTCGAGGATCGGATACCGATATCTGGAAATACCTCCTTCCCCGAATCTGTCCGCAAGGACGTCAACTCATCAAAATGCCAACAAATCCCTCGGAGGCCGTCTTTTCTCCTGCCTTCGTTTCGGGTTAGCACCTCGTCGACATCCCTCCCGATTCAATATGGTACAAAATACAGCAAATCCGAGAACATTGCGACCAAGTCCTGCAGTGCAAGCCTTTACCGTACGAGACTAAATCCGAATGGGAATTTGACGTCGATGCAAGTATGGAAACATGGGAAGACATCCCGTTTGCGAGGATCCGGCTCTTTACTCATCCAGACGAGGATGGAGGTGACAAATCGGCGCGCCCAAACAACATCTTTTACTTATACCGACAACTCTTGAAAAGTGGCAAACATTTTGACATGAAGCTCACCGTTTACAACTTTGACGACTTGCGTGCTTGGTTGGATGCTGTAAGTCCCTCTTTATAGCGACTAACGAATGAAGCATTTCTGCCGACACTTGACTCCATAGATCGAACGATGCGGCAAGATCGCTAGCGAAACTCTTCCTTGGGAAATGGGGGTCTGGTCCAACTACCCCCTGGATCTCTCCGAATGAACCCGAATCTGCCTCACCTTCCCGATAGAAATTGCCGCAAAGTTTGCCGCTCTGCGAAAGGCCAAAAGGGTGGACACGGTCTTGCCCTATCGAATCGACTTGAAGACGCCGAGTGATCAATTCCGACCCATGCCCAACTGCCTTCATCTCGTTTTGCGCATGTACACCGCACACCATGCTCGCTATGCCGAGATCCATTACTGTCTGCCGGATAGAAAGGTTGACCAGCTTTATCGAGATGGCAAGCGAATCCGTTCGGGTGACCGACCCAAGAGGGACCGCGGCATTATGGGAGCCGATCTGATCTGAGGCGGGGATGTCGAATCTGGGGCCGAGGTTTGATAAAGGCTGTTCCGGAAAGTCAGGGATGCTGAAGCAAGAGATGGTGGACTCGCTTTCGCTTTTTGTGGAGCCGTCTCCGTTGAATAGAAGCAAGGTTCACGTGTCAGCTTGTCACATGTCGTGGTCTCTGTTGTACATACACCTGTTCCGCTTGTCAAGAGAAATGACAAACTACGCTATTGCAGATGTGTTGGAAAAGATAGTATCAAAGAGCGACCCCTCGCACGCACCGACCACTCCAAGCAATTTGCCCCGTCGCTTGTCTCTAAGCAACAAGTGGAGAACACCAATCCAGGTAAGGTCAGGGGGACCACACTAGGAACCATCGCCTCACGCTGACAAAAATGCCTATTACAGGAAGCGTCGTCCGACATGGAACGTGAAGGTCAGTTTGTGACTCAGGTTTTGAATGGATCCACCCGCTTACAGGAACACTTACTATCGGGTATCCCGAAGCAAGGACGCAATTCAGATTCGAACACATGGCCTCGTGGTCGCGCCTCTTGAACTTTATGGACATTGTGGCTCCTCATACCAGTAGAAGGCTGCCTCAATCAGACTTGATGAATCTGGAAAGGACGACGAGAGCTTGGACCGGACTTCAAAACCTGTGGGGCATGCGAGAATGCCTGTCATCCACTGAAATCCTTTTGCATCTGGAGCGAACAGACGACAGTGACAATTTCATCTTACCTGGGAATCACTCCAAGTTTCCCGATTTCCGACTACCCGTCTCTCAAGCAATCGCCTCTGCTTGATAAGGCATTCCGTGGGAGCTGCACCAGTTGTCGTCTACATCACACCATCCCAGCGTGCATCTCATGTCTGAAAGCTTACACGCTGTTGCTTGCCACATTTCTCATGATGTTTTGCGCGACCATTTCTGATTCACCTTCTGACAACGGTCGTCCCTGGCGCTCAGAAAAAATCTAGCTGACAATGGGGAGGTCGCCCGTGTTCTTAAATGACTCCTTTGTCCTCATCTTGCGTGTAAGTCATAACGTAAGATCTAGAGCTGTCCGACATAGCACAAAGTGTAAAGGATCCGGCCGCCAAGATGACATTCAACTGCAACTGCAAAAGCATCTGCAACTGCAACTCCAAGTGCAATTGCAGCTGCCTTTACCGGGCCAGACAGAAGGACCAGATGTGTATATATAGAGGAGACTGGCAGTGCCATCTCAGTTGTCAGTTAGCTAGATTCTCTCACCCTTAGATTGGATACAATTTCCCGAAGCATTATACCGCCAGTCGCCGGACTGTCGCTCACCGGATTAGCTACCCTGGACTTGCCCTCAGATTGTAATTGACTTGTCGCGCGCGCTTGCCTAACAACTCGTACTGTGATCCCGCATACGATAGCCCAACCAGCTTGCTGGCTTTGCGGTTCTCGACACAAAGATATGCCATACTGACGCCTTATCCTGGTAATTGCTCAAAAACGCTGCACCTGATCGCTCATTGACGCAAAAATCTTGAGAGGCGATGAAGTCGAAATCCAACTGGCGCTCCTTATCGGGAAAAGTAGACATGAAGACAAGCTGCACTATTACTGTAACATAGCAAAAAAAAAGTCTTCCGTGTGATTCCCGCTTGGCCCGTACGGGCGCGAGGTATATTCCCGTTTGACTGGCTACTGAAGGATAGATTTGTCGGAGTTTTCCTTGGTAGCTGTCTTACGTTCTGCGCCTGCCAATACGGACGAACCCAAGCTTCATAGAACACGAAGTTGGGCTCGCGTGGCTGCGGCATAACCGGACTCCGTTGCATCGCATGCTGCTCCGGCCATCAGTGACAGACAGTCTGTTTCGCGGATAATCCTCCAGACTTATACAAAAGTCCGCTTTGCTGAGGGGAGTTGAACTTGTACCTCGACGAAACTAGAACGTGTTCAACATCCTCAGGAGAAGATGATTACCACCACGCCCCGCGGAAGATTGATCTTCTGGCTGATTTCGTCAGATATACCACTTCAGCTTCGACTACCATTCGGGATAACCAGCGTGAGAATCGTGGAAGCAGATATACAGATTTGAGCTGGGAGCATCAAAACAGATATGGTTCTAGACTTCTAGTGTCCGCCTCATCTGTATTTCATCATTTGGCATATCCCCGTCTATCTCGTTGGGTTCTCACATCATCACGTAATAACAGAACCCTACATCGCCATCAGCAATCCTTCGGATCGACGGTATTAAGCATCTCAAGCTCGTCAACCTACAGTGATGGAGACCACGACCCGGGCTCAGGAGTGCTTGCCCTGGGAAATGCTTGTTATATCCGCTGCTGACCTCCTCCGAACGGGACAATTTCGCTCTTTCCATGATCTTTCGCAGTCCAGCGTGTATTGTAAGGATGCTTTGAAGCTTCTTCGACTCTGTTTCACTGTATGGAGAGAGAAGCAGGGCCTGACGCTGCGCGAGCTTGCGAACAGACCGGACGGCCGACAGATCCAGCAAGTTCGATAGTCTACTCATCACCGCCCTTTTGCTGACCGTCTCTATCTAATGCCTGTCAGGTTCCTAATCTCCCCAGATCTCTTGCTAGCACAGTCCAACGACATCGACACCTGGCTTTCATTGCATCCGTCACCCAAGGAGAATGTGAGGGTTGTGACTATGTGGCAGCGAGCGATAAGGATATAGGCTCGTTGACTAGTCAACCAAGGTTCGGATATGTCACAGTTGTTAAAAACAGGCAGTACTCGTATGATATCTAGATAGTGCAAAGGTTAGCTAGGCCAAGGCCGATCCAGAATGTAAGGTGCGTTGACAACTATTGAGGTGAAAATAGCGTGTATAACAGTCATAAGAGCTAATACAAGCGAACAGAAAGGCTGCTATATATATGTGTTAGGTCGCCACTGAAGGCGACCTTTTGTTCAAGGACATCCCTTGGAGTCCCTAAGAGACTGCTCGACTTTCAAGTCAAAGAGCAATGTGTGAGGCTAGCAGAATCACGCTCAAGATGCTGTGATGATGCAGCGGATGCAGCGACCTATCTAGCATGAGTGCGCTCTTGTCTTGGAACAATAATTATGGTGTTCGCTCGCTTCCGGGGTTGGATTTGTCAGCTTTGCCGTATCTGAGACAAATACGGCAGAGCTGACTAAGCAGAACGTCTGAGCCAATGTTGGCTTTTCTAAGCCAGAGTCGGTTTTACGGCGGGTCCGGGATATAATTACTTAATTTGTAACCATGCAAAGTTGGTTGTCCATTTTGCATGATAACAAGATTCTTCAGTAAGTCTGGCGGGTCCGGAGTTCGGTGCGCCCTATCCAAATCCACTCGTCGGCAGTCCGACGACTCCTTTTGAGACGGGGGCATGGCGACCGGTTGTAGATGAGCGTCCAGTATAGAAGTTGCATGGACATGGGATTGATAGTGTAGCCCAGAGTGAAGACGAAAGCAGACTATTGTACAACAGGCGCTGGTACACTGAAAGATTGAACTAGGAGCGAGATATGGCTTGTCGTTTGCGTTATCTGATAAGGCGATAAAACAATTGGAACTATGATACATCGATGGCGGATAGCGACTGAGTCGAGATGAGACTGAGAAGGTCGCTGTGATGAATGGACATCAGTAAGGAGAATGTTGGTTCCCTTACAGAGAACCAAAAGACTTTTAAAGCAGCCTTATTTTGGAGTACTCAGCTTTTTCCCTTCTCTCGAGCGAATGGACCGGTGGGTGATATTTCGGAAACGAGGGATATTCCTTGCATCTGCGCACACGTATTACAGTCAGCCTACACCCGCACAACGAACAACCTGCACGACCTTGACCAGGCGGCGTCCTTGCACCATGGGAAGTCTGAACTGATTTCAGATATCGAGCTACCAGTATTCAAAAATCAGCCTGTGACCCAGTATAAAAGTACCAAGCCTGCGAAGGTCGATGAATTCAGGCCGAAGTGCATTTCCATGGCTGCACGCTGGAATGATATGGGAAATATGAAGCGCACCAGCTTTTTGAATTCGACCTCCTCTGGATTTTGAGTTACGCTGCTCCGCCATTCTACACCGCATGCAACGCGCACATTTCTCAAATCTGTCTGGGCTGGAGGAGATTCATCGTGTGAGCGACTGTAGTGGGTAACACTCATAGCAGACTTTCTGCAATCGACTCAATGGCGTTTTCATTATGAATGAGATAGTGCATTTGGATACGTGCGATCCGCGCAGCCGCTACAATTCTCGCAAGCCGTTCGCGGACCAATTATAGTTACGTACTGTGGAAGACATGACATCCAGGCGCATCGGCCGAGTGTATCAAGATGTAGATCACGCCGACCTACTCACGAAACACCTCACCATCTGTCGATTAGTCTCGTGCACCCCAGGAATGTTCAATATCCTTCATATGACACTATTACTAGCGTAATGTCTTATCAGTGATGATGCACAATAATCATTTGATATCATTGACTTGCCAAACATCTCGGCTAGCCCCCCTCCCTCCCTCTCCCCATACACACCCACACATACACATTGCTGCATCGCGGAGAGGATAGGGTTCCGTCAGTACAACGAAAGCAACACCGCTCCGTGCCAAGTGGAGCTGCATACCGATCGCTTACCTGGTCAACATCCAACCTATGTTCATGCTCCGGCCCTTGTATAACCTACGCGATTGAGTCACAACTGATCGGTACATCTACTTAGTAGAAAGGACAGGTGCTTACGCCAGTTCTTCATAGTGAGACTACTTCCAATATTTGAGCGACCGCAGAGCGCAATGCGAGCACTATGACCATCAGGAAGAAGGGTCAGCTACCGGACATTGCATTTTAGGATCCTGGCAACCAACGCGGCTTCCGGATGTCGCAAAGGGGAGGCGCCGTCACTGTGATACTGTGACAAGCGTCAGCTGAAGGAGGTTTGCAAAGAGACGAACGCCATAGATACGTGCAGCTCACCTCTAATACTTTCGTCATAGTGTCACAACCGTCTCTCTTTCTGCCGCGGCCTTTGCTGGTTATATGTTGCAAGTTGAATGGAGCTGGGACAGGTAGCGGACAGGTCAACTGACAAATCGCAGCGAAGGAACAAGATGAGAGAAGACGATGAATCGGGCAATTGGGTTCGCAGGCGGAAAGACCTACGCGGATGTTGTCGAATGTTCTTCTGGTCTAGGTTCCGCGCTGTGGGGCGCAAACTTCAGTAACTCTCAGAACTTTGGAGCTTCTATCCCCTGGCGGGAATAACAAGGCTACACTCTCTTTAGCTCTCTTGTTTACGCACAAGCTGATTTCGAACGCTTTGGCAGGTGCAGGTACAGCGTTGGCTGTATCGCAGGCCAGCTAACAATGAGAATCGATCGGAGTTGCGAGGGTGAGACATATGTCAAGTCAGTCAACATCAACCATGTATGGGCAACGTTTGGGCGCATAAGAGGATAAGGGACTGCACCTACGACCCGTTCCAGCCTCGTTTCACCTCAGCACTTCAAATCACCGCAGACAATATGACATCTATTAATAAGAAGAAGGGATCAACTCAGAAAGTCAGAAGCGAAAGAGAACCAGCTCACCCGCACAACCTCATGCCTTGGCATCTCAGCCTTCCCCTCGTACTGTCGCACGACACACCCGATCCAGGAAACAGGCGACATCCCCCCTCTCGGAGGAGAACCACAGCCGCCAAGTTACACCGCCACGACGCGATAGAGAAAGTGAACCTGGGGACATCGAAGCGACTCCTCGTCATCCTAAAAAGGCCAAAGCCGTGACCGCGCGTAGTCCTCGGATTGTGACTGGAGAGGAGAGAAGGCCGTTGGCAGCAATTAGCGGAAACGTGAACCGAGTCGCATTCCTGGAAGAGGAGAACAGAACCCTAAACGGTCAGTGAGATTGCTGTCGAGCTGGAAATGGCTGCTAACCTGTGTAATTCCTTCTCAGAGCGATTAGCGGCTACTGAAAGGAGGGCGAATGAGCTTGAAGTTCAGCGGAGGTACCGCCCTATTGACCGACCTAGTGAACGGAAACGAAACAACCCGTACGAGCTGTCACCGCTGCGCCAAATCTTGGGACTCGACATCTCCGCAAGTGATCCGTATGTCTTGAGGGAATTGAAGATCGAAACCTATAACTATCTGAGGGTTAGTGACGTAGACTGACATATGAGATGTCAGCTGACTTCGCCTTTGACAGGAAGTGACAAGGGATACGATAGGGGATCTAGAGCTGCAAGGGAAACTTACAAGGGGAAAACATTGGGAATCGCTGGATGCCCTGCAACAGTTAGCTCTGCGAACCGAAGTAAGCCGGAGCTCTCATTCGTCTAACTGTCTCACACCGGTAGATGACCCATACCCACATGTGCTTGCCGTCTAGTAGTTCTTGCGAAGGGTTGATAAAGGTGGAGCACTCAGACTCACCTTCTACCATTCCATCGCCGCCCCGGAAGTGAAGCGTTACGGCTTGGACTGGCCAGTCAATGAGCTGTTGAAGACAGTTCTGCGAGACCAAAGGTTCGTCACCTTCAGCATTGGGCACACTGTGTCTGACGAAGATGACCCATTCTAGAGTGCAAATGCTGAACGCCAAGTCAAAGGTCCTCTATGGAAACGCTTTGTACAATGAACTGCAACATCAATACTCCTCAACATGTTCATTTCCCTCCATCGCAGTCGTCCAACAACTAAAGAAGCCTAAAAGGCAATCGGTTGGAAGACCTCGGAAGAGTGTGGCGTGCCAACAAGCATTGCCGATAGACCCCGTCTCCAAGGCAAACTTCAGAGACCTAGAGAAATCGATTCGTAGGAGCTATCGGGGGCTATCGAGGACGCCGGAGTTCAGCTTCGACGAGCAGGGTATTGTCAAAATGCCACCTTACCAGCCTCTGGTCAAGAAAACGAAGGACAACAAAGAAATGACAAGCACCGAAGGCCCTGTAGAGTCTCGTTCGCCATCTCGCTCTCCTGAGCCCATGTTGGAAGCAGAGAGAGTATCCTCCCCGCCTCATGAAAAGGGCGATGTCAACCATGTGTCGGTCCGGCGCGAGAGGTACACTGCGGATGGGGTCAACCTCGACGACTCCAACGACTCCGATGAAGCTTCCGCAATTGACTATGACGACGAGGAAGGGGAGAGAGATCATGAAGAAGCAGACAGCGGAGACGGGGCCCACTCTTCGAGAACGTCTGACGGAGAAGACACGGACAAAGACGAGGCAGAAACTGAAAGCGACAGTGGCGGAAAAACAAAAGCAAGAAGGGCTCATCGCCGCTGAATCGAATGACATTTTACATTTCTTGATAGAATACACGTTGTACAAGTTTCAGATACTGATATAATCGCGGTCCAAGGGGAACTCGGATTTCCATCGTCGCATTCGCTATTGCTCGCTCATTTGGGATCGGAGACGTTCATCTCTTGCTGGCCTTGTTCATTCACCCCTTCGGCCCGATTATCCTTTAAACGCTTGAGTTCCCTAGCTTGCGCTTCCACAGTCGCGTTGAGCTCGTCTCTCTCCATGGTCATCCTGTTCAACGCCATTTGTGTCTGAGCCCAAAATCTTTCCGTTTCTTCCTTCGCTCGTTCGCAATTGTCTCCGCAGCTTTCCTCAAACTTTGCGCGAGACTCCGCTCTATCGCGTTCCTTGCGAAGGAGATCCTGTGAGATTTGCAACAGGTGATTGTGGTGCTCCATCATTCTCAGCCCCTCGATGCTGTCGAGGGCAAGAGATCAAAAATCCGGCAACTGCATCATATCCATGGGTCGAAAGGAGCAATGAGCAATACAACCCACAGACAATCAAGGTAATCAGCACTATCTCAAGACGACACAGCAGATTATCTCGAATGATACCCTGGCGGTCTCATCTGACTGATATAGAGCGCTATCGATGTCTTCGAAGCGTTGATACAAGGCATGGGCGACACCGTTCTCCTTATTGGCGCTTTTTTCGTAGTTATTGCTGGTTTCCTCTGGCAAACAGCGATATTAGCAAATAGTCGGTTTGAACCAGTACTGAACAAGGACCCACTGAGAACTTCTCGATGAGCAGATTCATCCTCTCTAGCCCTTTTGCTCCTGGTATTTTCTGGAGTCTTCGGGATTGGACGTAGGTGTAGGCCCGACATCGAGCGTGATTCCAGATGGTTAGGCGACAGATGTCAGGATTCCGATAAGGAGAGATATATATGATAGGGAAGATTGCTGGAACAAGAGAGATTCAGCCTGGGAAAGAGCAGTGAAAGAGGTCGACGGCTATGTTGGGAGGACCGAATGGATCATCGTTGATGCCGAAGTTGCATCCGTCCGGGAACGTTGATCACCAGGCGTAGGCAGCGGTATCGCGATCACCGCCGCGTCGCATCTACAAGCAGGTTTGGCTGAGACAAGATATGCATAGAGGTTAATCTGAAAGCTCGCTTCGCCAATAGCAGACACATACAGCTCACCCGGCAATCAATCACAATGGCTTCTGATCAGGAAAGCGGCTGCCTCTCGACTAAAAAGCGGAAGTTCGGAAAGATTGCCGAGCGTCAGCATGACACCCGCAACGACCTTGTGGGTTGACTGAAGAGTCCTGGAATACCGGACGCTCACTGACTGATTCGAAACTCTACCACAGAGATCTCTGCACCGTCAACGTCTATCAGGTCCAGCGAACAATGTCACTACCGGTGTCGAGCCTACAAGGGAAGGTGCAGTCAACTCCGATCCAGCTAGTTTCCCCACAGTGAGACATTGGTCAAAGCTGGCCGGATGGATCGTCTACTCACCGGCTCAAATACTTGATGTGCTCCAGAATCCAAGCTATTTGAGCTATCGTCCGAGCGCAGCAGCGCTAGCCTCCCGCGCGCTTCATGACGAGGGGTCCCAACCGATGTTCTGGGCTTCAGAAGAGAGAGAGGATCAGGAGATGTGCCAGTCCCCGTCCACCAGCAGAGGAGAATCACCTTCGGCAACGCTATCAACATCCCTCGATTCCATCGGTTCCGTAGATCTCCCTCAATCATGCGGTGCGGCGACTTCTGCCGAGAAATTTTACGGTGACTCACGACGTGAAGCATGGACGCATAAGACTACGCTTACCTTGACCGAAGACTTATCAGCTCCCAGCCGGCGTAGCACAGAGAGCAAAGCAAAGATTCTGAGTCAAGCTCGATATGCTGCAAGGAATTCCAGAGGGACGTTCGACGGACTGAAAGACTTTCCCGCGGTGGGCCTGCCGGTGGGAATCTTTGACAGTTACTGGAGGGTAGACGTGGCCCTTCAAAAGGAAACCAAGTTGAAGGTCCGGGATTATGATGTCTGCGAGAAAGGTTGCCAGGCGTTCACTGGCGCACGTGAGCCGCGGATTGAAGCCAACATGCACTGCACGATGTGCGGTAAAAGACGTACGAAAGGTGTAAGCTGTCACTCATCCTTTGGACTGACCGTCGACTAATCCGGAGTAATCCACAACTAGGGCTCTTTGCGGTTTCGACATATCCCAATCGAACGCCTGCGTGCCATGTATGCCAGTCCATGTCTTGGACCGAAACTACGATACAGAGAAGTGCAGCACCACGAGAACGATAGGATGGAAGACGTCTTCGATGGTGCCCATTTTCAGGACCTCTTGAAGAAGCAGGTCACATGGCAAGGACAACCCGTAGCGGGACAGCAACGGTACTTCGAGAATGCCACCGATATAGCTCTAGGGCTATCTAGTGACGGAATACCCCTACATAAACATACCGCCTTAGACGCATGGCCTCTTCTTATCACATTATACTCCTTGCCCCCTGAAATACGATATCGACGAGAGTATCAAATCTGTTGCGGTCTGATACCAGGTACGCAGCCGCTGTCTTCCCGATCCGTTACTCAGATAGAGTACTCATATCATATGGCTTGACGCTCGCTACAGGAACGAAGCGAGCGAGGCAGGGAAAAGTGGACTTCGATTCGTTTATGCGACCGCTACTGGAGGAATTGAAGACTTTGGCTGTAGACGGAGTGGAATGTCGAGGTTACGTACCGAGCTCCCCAAATCTCTCAGACACATTCAACTTTCGAGCGCATCTCATTACCGTGACAGGAGACATGCCGGCAGTTGCAAAAGTGAGTGTCGTTACCACTTCTCTAGACTCTTGTAAATCTGAAGACTACTTCTCTGAAGATGATAAAATTCGAAACGGTCAACGCGAAGTGTCCGTGCAGATTTTGCACCAGGAAAGCGCTCAAGCGAAAGAAAGGAAAGACCACCTCCTACTACTTGACAAGAGTTTCAGAACACTCAAAGCGCAACGCCGATTACGATCACCTCCCCTTGAGGAATCATGTACAGACGGCGCAGGTGATAGCTCAGATTGAGTCGGCGGCGGACAACAAGGAAAGAGATGCAATAAAGGAGAAGTGGGGTATAAACGGAAGGGTATGGAATTACCTTGCTGCGCAACCTGTGTGCGATCTCGCTGACGAACCATGGGATTCCCGTCACACAGTCTTGCTGGTTTGACGTCGGTTCCTTACAATTCCCTTGGAGCTTTCCCCTAGATCTTATGCATGTCTTGTTCGAGAATATTATGCCGCAGCTTTTCCAACTTTGGCGAGCCACCTACAAGGCTGGACAGACCCTCGGCAACGCCAAAGCCATGCACACGGACAATGTTGTGATGTCAAAGAAGACGTGGGAATCGATGTGTCGGGAGGTTGAGCTTTCCAACCACTCAACGCCAGCACAAGCCGCACCAAATGTTGGACATCTCGTGACGAAGTCACATTGGACCGCCCAAACGTATTCTTACTTTCTGATGTTTCTGGGTCCTGTACTCCTGAGGCACCGCTTGCCGCAGAAATACTATGATCATTTCATTCTGCTTTCGGAGATCGCCAAGCGGCTCACTCTGCAGGAGATCGTTCTGGCCCATCTTCCGAGTATCAATAGGGATATCGTGCGATGGGTCAAGGGGTTTGAGCGGTGAGTCTGAAACAACTATGCGTCAACCCTCAGTACTAAGACGCCCCAACAGGTTGTACTATAGGTTCGAAGAGAAATATACGCCTTTCTGCACCGCGCCGATCCATGCGCTTCTGCACGTGGTGGATTGCATCGGATGGCAAGGACCACCATGCTATTACTGGTGCTTTGCCATCGAACGGTATGGCGGATGGCTCAAGCGATGGTCCGGGAATAACAACAAAGATACCGTGCTCGCTTTGTCAAACCGGGTTGTTCGTGAAGAGCAAGTCAGTATAATCTAACATTATGATTTCGTTTCAGTTTTTACCCCTTTTAATGGCGAATTAACCCCCGTGAATCCTCACAGGCATGCCAGCTCGCTCTCCTATGCGACTTTCGATCCGTTCAGGGGATCCAGGCTTGGGTGGACAAAATGGACGGAAAACCAAAGTCGCACGAGGTATTTCACGGACTGGATCGTCCCATGGAGCCCGAATTTACGCCGGCAACTTTCCGCGAGAGGGAGAAACGCGCCTGGGCCATCTCCAAGGAGATACTCGATGCAGATGCTCTCCATATCGAAACATGTCAATACGATGATATCGCATATCACCAAGGGACTTTGCAACGCGTGTATGCCTCTCAGCTCGCAAACGTTACCTTTGCCGGATGGAGAAGCTATCGGTCAAGCTCGGACTCGGGGAGCCAGCGGTATAGACGAGCCCTTCGGGAGACAGACGATCCACGGAGTGGTGTCTGGAGAGATTCCTCCTGGGCTACGGTACGCCTCTCATCACGTGTTTTCGAGTAATCACGATGCCGATGAGCATTCCCTCAATTGCAGTACACGCAAGCTGTGGATAGAACGGCCATCGCAAAAACCGAGATGCAAATTTCGTTAAAGAACAGCAATAGGGTCAAATCCTTCAGTTCCTTGAATTTTCCTTTCAAGGGGCAAACTATTCCGTGGCTGTCGTTCAGCCGTATCAAGTAGAGAGATGGATACCGGGGATCAACGAGCCTCCTCGGCGTATTATGGGGAAGGAAAGCAATAGGGTCCAAGTCCTTGATGTTCAAGCACTGGACGCCGTCATAGGTCGGATACCTAGACTGGAGATGGACGGACGGCCGTGTAACTTCAGCATACTCTTCAATTCATCGATGGGAAAGCTGCGAGGCTGATTTGAAATTGATACACAAGATTGATAGGTTGTACAGGATCACAGGGGATAGCTTACGGTTCACAATATAACTTCTGATCCGCCATCGCTAGTTCCAATACAAAGCTTAGCCAGAGCTTCAGTCGGCTAGTTGCACTGCCTCTTGGGCAGCATTTTATTCTCCTCTCCCCCTCTTCCCTCCAAAGCTTTGTCTGAAGCTTCACATGCCTCTTCGACGTTCATGAGATCCAACGTCCTTCTTTCTCGCAGGATCTTCGCTCCTCGCTCCATCTCCTCTCGTGACGAACCGTAATGCTCAACAGTCCGTCTCTTTCGCACTCCAGATCTTTGATCCGTCCCTGCCACGTCTTCTTGAGCTCCTCATATCTACCCTCGACTTGCTTGAGCCCAGAATGGGCATCCAAGTACCGCTCCGCAAAGTCCAGGCATTTCTTTTTCATCGCCTCCAGCTGACAATCGAGCTCTTTGCTTTCAGCTTTCTGATCTCGCAGCTGGGTGTCGATGTCTTTGACGTCTACTCGGCAAATGGAGAGGGCCCCCTCGGCTACGACCCTGTCCGGTAGGTTGGTTGCATAACTCTCTTCTAGAGCTAGGTATCTGTAGAGACACAGTCATTCCGACCCGTCACACTACCACATACGCCCCACTGCAACCCCTCACATCACGTGCTAGTGCCACCGACTGCCAGGCAGTATGGCACATTGCAGTATGATTCAATGCAGTATGGTACATTGCAGTATGGTGCATTGCAGTATGGTGCATTGCAGTATGGTGCATTGCAGTATGGTGCATTGCAGTATGGAACATTGCAGTACGACGCATTGCAGAAACGACTATATATAGCGACTCATTCCTCTTGTACCTCAAGTAGTCTATGATCTATTATCTCACCCTTTGATTCACCTATAATTACGAAGCTACCTTGAGTTGAAGACTCCTCGGGGATTAGCTACCCTCGTCTTCCACCCTTCGGTAATATCAAGTACTGTCCCGTTAAGTGAGTATTACCAACGTTGTGCTAGTTCCCTTTACAACGGCAGTGCTAACTTGTCTTCTGTCAAGGTAGATCACTTGGCCTGCGACAGTATCGCGCTCGTAGCTCGCAGATGGGCATCTGTCATTCTCATACCGGTATGCAATAAGCTCCGAAGATGCTCGAGGAGTGTGTCACATGCGACCTGCCTTGGCTATCTCTTTGCCCCTTCCATTTCTTTCGGTCATTTTAATATAGGAAGACGACATATCGTAGTCTCCAAGGTTTGATACTCTTGTTGGCTTTTGCGACCGATGGAAGCGTGTGCGAGAGGCAGTTTAGCAGGATACTCTGATGGATGGACCGCTACGAAAGAGTTTTCGGTATAGAGAGCTGTCCAGGAGGCACTTCTCCCCGAGTCAGGCAAGTCTCAGCCAATCCCCATCATGTGATCGGGCACCTCAGCCATTTCTGCTCTGATGCTTCCGGAGCTGAGGAATGATTGGCATCCGCAAGGAGTGAATCAGAGTTGGCGCACTGAGCCTGACTTGTAGACCAGACTAACAGACTACCAGCAGAAGTGAAGTGATGCACATTTGAGGTCTGGATTGATGTCTACGCTCCAACCTGTTCATGTAAGAAGGGGCTGAAACCGAAAAGCATCGGCGTTGTGCTCGACACGGCATTTGTAGAAGAGTCCGAAAAACTAGCGGGTAAACTATTGTGAAAAACTGTTCACAAGATTTTTTCAAAAGAAAAATTAGCCTGAAGGTTAAAAAAAAGATCGAGTGTGAACCGAACTTGAAGAAGGGAGACTTGCCGAAGTTCAGCTTATCCTGCGAATTGTGGGATGTTCACTTGGAAAATCTGTCATTACGTCGTGAAAAGGATGTTCCGTGGATCGCAAGGCTTGTCGTGCAGTTGGTTGGAGGACTTGCAATCAACTGCGAGCTGCGAGTTGTTGAAAAGTTCCCAACCGGACTCTTCAGGCAAAAATCCAGGCCAAAGATCAGTGCGATTGGATGTCCAAGCATGAAAGTTGCATCAAAGATTGTGAAAAAGGTGAGTCCAAAGATGGTTGATCGACCCACCAACTCGTCTAAAGACTTCTCGTTCTCGGTAATAGTGATCGAAAGCCTATCCCTTGAACGCTAGTTGCGTAAAGGTGGCGATATACATTAGTATACAGTTGGCGTCCGGGAGTAAACTTACTACTGCGGAAGAGGTTTTTGCTGTTTTTCGACCTTCGCGACCGGCGTTTGCAGGAGCTGTTGATCATGTGGACCTCTGGGAACCAAATTTCTGTGTTTACAAGCCCTCAATTGACATGCAGATCAGCGTCAGCGGCAATACCACAAGCTTCGTCACAGCATCACTCGGGGTAGAGTACAAAGCGATTCGAGTCAACATTGTCGCACCTCCGGTCGAGACAAGGCAACGCAAAGACGAGGAGTACACGCTGTTATCCACTTTCATCCTCCATGACGAGGATGACCCTGATCAAGAGCCCATTACGGAGAACTTTCACTTCTCCCGATGATCATCCTTGAGCCCTGTGATATACTAGCTGGACAGGCATGGATCCTGATTGCCCAATATACGTCGACAACCAGCGCCCTATATCTCTGCACCATCCTCTTTCCCCTTTCTTGCACAATTTGGTCGTTCGCTTCATGAACACTCGCTCGATCGTGGACACTCGCTTTTCATCCTTACTCGCTCGCTTGATAATGGACACTGGCGCAATAAACGCCGAAGTTTGACATTCTTCGCAATCGGTCATATCATTTCGTATTTCATATCGACATATTCTTCTCCGATGGAGTCCATGCGTGCTCTCGCTCCGTTGAACTCCGAACCACGAGATACATCGTCGCCAACACGACCAGATCTCCTTCCAACAACGTATCGACAACTTCAGTTCATGGCTTCATGTACCACTATACGGCGTCGAATAGCCGTTCACCATGCGGATCAACGCTACAACATTGGCCTCCGCAATGTACCACACGCCGAAGGCTCCCTATACGAGCTGCTTCTGCGAACGACGAATTTTGGCAGTGTTTCATGCTAAATTTATATCATCATATCATTTTACGAGCCTCAATGCGACTAAATCGCGCCCAGCATTGCCGTATGAGAGCCGTCGTGAAGAGACGTTCGGTCGAATGGTCGTATCGGCGTCGTAGCTGCAGTGAATCGTAACGATGTCAACGTTCAATGCTCACGTCATCAACGAACCTCATACGGCTTCTTTCGCCACTATACCGTAGCTCAACATCATCCTCTCTATCACCATTTTTCACTCTTTCCTTCTAGAATGCTTTGTCATTCTCTCGCCACCGATCTCGCCACTCTGTAGATACCTATATAAAGATACCTCTTTCGTAGCTAGATCTCGCCACCTGAGAAGTTTCC
>JANGFJ010000330.1:0-18199 GCA_025758675.1 Naganishia antarctica
ATTTGGCAACAGAAATGTACTTAGTACAGGTAAAATTGTCAAGTGACGAGTGTGTGTTGAGGTACGGTACTTTGGGCCGTATCCTGAAAATCGATCCGACTCTGGACAATGCTCTTCAGTTTCCCAGTTCTTTCCCCTGCTGACCTCGACAGTTGACAGTCTCTCAAGGTACCAAAAGTCCCTGGACTGTTCAGTGTCGACAGGTTTTCGAACACGGATCTGTCCTGCCAGCGAGGCCATCTCCTGCACCTCACCCTGCACGAACCCGGCTGTCGGAAGCCTGGTCGAGGCTTGGAGCAGGGGTGATGACCCTCCCCGTCGGGAGCAGCCAGTGAAGCTTGGGAAGTTGAGCGCGGATCCATTCGAAAGACCTGGCTTCGGGCTCGATATTGCGCCATATCTTGCCATCATGACGTGCAAAGAGTCTGACCAGGAATTAGCTACAGAGATCTACCACACGGTCTTATCTTTGCATGACATGCCCCTCAGCAGATACTGTTATCTGTCAGTTATCTGTCTACAGTACTATTTTTCTGCTTTAAGATGTCTCACGCCCTGCTGATCCGCGCCGCTGATTCTGACTGAAACATCCTCTGGACAGTCCAGTCCAGTGAAAGCCCCTCCTTCTGATGATATCGATCCACGATATCGATCCACGCTGCCTCGCTGCCTGAAACGCTGCGTGAAACGCTGCCTGTCTAGCTCATTCATTCAAGCACAAACGCACCGACGCTGCAAGAGATGTCCAATATACATATCAACAAAGCCCGGCACAACATGCCAGTTCATGGCCCTTTCCTGACCTGTATGTTGTGCAATGTTGAGCAAGTTAGTGGCAAGTTCTCGTCGCAGATGCGTTGGTGGCCAGAAGGTGGCGACCAAATGGGATGGAGTCCTGGGGGTCTAGCTTGCAAATGGGAGTGCGTTTTTGCAGAGCGTTTGCTGGCCTTTTCAAAACTTCCGACGACCGACGAGTGTCCGAGGCTGGGAAGCGTGGAAACCCGTGAGCTGTGAGGCGATAACGTGCTTCTGACCGAAGGATCGATGACGACGTCATGGGCAGAACTCCAGATATTTCGCCCCTCTTCAAAATTTAGCTTTTAGCGAGCGGCCGACCGGATACAATTCGCAGGCGTTGGAGTGTGTTTTTGGCAGCTCTTCGGGCTGAAGAGCTGAAGCATGAAGCATCAAGTACCGATCCCATATCATATCGCTTGCGCAGCTGCTTGCGCTATCGATCTTTTGGTTATTTACAATGCTCAAATCCCCCATGAAGAGAGAGTGCGAGAAGCCCAGCTATTTCCGCTCCTGTAGTGTCCGTAGCTCTATCCGGTATTTTTTTGCCGATCCTTGAAGATGAGGGTTGCCCTGCTTCAGTAACTGCTTCATGCTTGTTGGGCTCATATACGAAGACTGCCACATATATACATTGGTTGCGGCCGAACGACTTGTCCCATCCGGATCTTGCTCTCTTGAGCCTTTGCTTAATCACCCTCGCTTCACCCGAAATACCCTCTTCACATGTCTTCAGGAGTACCACACCAGCGTAAGTACTTCTCACCGGCTCAGCGTTACCTTCATGCTTAGCCCTCGCCCCCTTCGTAGACCCGCATCTCATCGACCATGGGCTTCCGGGCGGGCCCACGACAGGCTTCGATCCCGAAAAGGCCAACCACAAGTACAATAGCGCAGCATTCCAGCGCAATGGTTCATATGCCTCGCCAACGCTGGTGCGTTCCAGGTCCGGAGCTTCAGCTGGACGCCACAACGTCTTCGGAGCTCCAAAGGACGAAGCAGAGACCTCCAGCATAGTAGTGGACGACCAGAGCTCGGCCTTGGTGCAAATCGAGGAGAGGACATTGACCTGGAAACAAGCGACCGCTTTGCTGCTTATCGAGTATGTCGTGCTGGCCATTCTGGGTGAGTCAACGAGACAGTATACCCGGGAAAGCCAACTAAACGCGGCCTTTTAGCTTTCCCGTATTCCTTCCAAATTTTGGGTATGGCTGGTATGTACTTGTCCTTTTCATACGCATGTTCGTGCTAAGCCGATATCCGTCCACAGGGGGTATGATCACGACCGTTATCATCGGGCTCAGTGTCCTGTACACCTCTCACGTTCTCTGGCGGTGAGCTTCATTGCGGTCGATAACGAGGGTCATGCCAAACTGACGGAGTTCGTTGCGGAACAGGTTCTGCCTGGCACATCCCGAAGTCCGTGACATTGCAGATGCAGCGTATGTCGTTGCTGGAAACAGACGCATAGCCTGGTATGCAGCGTGAGTCAGTTTACGGAGTACGCTATGGTCTTCGCTGATTCTATGAGATCAAACTACAGATTCATCGGTTTGGCTCTGAATAACCTCTTCATCATGTCCGTACCGCTTCCTGGAATCTCTCACTTTAAGCCCAGTCTAAACGTCTCTCGGTCGCATCCGATAGGGGTCTCCATGTGAACGCGGCTCAGACCGCCATCAACACGGTCACCCAGTACGAATTCTGCACTGTTGCATGGGGCGTGATCTTCCTGGCCGTCATGTGGACTGGTTCTCTCATCCGGGGTTTCAAGTACACAGGTGAGTTTCATGGGCGCCACACACGAGCGAGAGACTCAACGCGGAAATCGATTGCAGAGGTTGCCGCCATTTTGTCTGCCGGAACCATGTTCATCTGTTACCTGCTGGTCGTCATCGGTACGTTCCGCAAACTAACGCGCGACCGAATGGGAGCTCTAACGGTCCCCCTGTTTCTAGGTCACGGCGTTCAAGGCACGCCCAACGGCTACATGCCAGCGACCGCCACAACTCCTGCAACGAGCCTGGAATGGTCGGTTTGGGCTCCAAAGGGCACCACTTTCGTTCAAGGTATGAATGCCGTACTCAACATTGCGTAAGTCTGTCTAAGTGCGCCTGAATGACTACGACTGACGCTCTGTGGATTGGCAGCTACACCTTTATCGGTCAGGCATTGATCCCCTCGTTTGTGGGAGACATGAAGCGACCGGAGGATTTCCCCAAAGCCCTTTACATCTCCATGACTGTCGAGCTGGCTGTGTTCAGCACTTGTGGCGCTATAGTGTATGCGTATGCTGGAACCGCCTTGACGACGGCACCTGCATACGGTAGTCTCATCGCCAAATACGGAAAGCCTGCCGCTGCTCTTGTTCTGCCTACCGTCGTACGTTTTCTGTCTATTTGCCTCACCGAGTTTCCTTCTTCTCTCGTGCTAAGTCATAATGCGCCTTAGGTCATCGTAGGCGTGGTCTACTCGCTTGTTACCAGTCGGGCTGTCTTCTTCCAAATCTTCCACGAAAAGTCCATTCATCGTCAGCGTCATACCGTCAAGGGTTGGGCTGTATGGGTCACCATCGTTTCCATCGGATGGATCATCGCATTCGTGATTGCAGAGTCTAGTCAGTCGCCTTTTACATATATACCTTGACAGCTTCTGACAATTATGCAGTCCCATTTTTCAGCGACTTGTTATCGTTGAGTAAGTTCCCGCCAGTCCGTCCTCCTGGTACATTGGGGATGCTAAAATTGCCCCTCCCGTAATGTAGTTTCCTCTCTTTTCGATTCTTGGTTCGGCTACATCCTCTGGGCCTTCTGCTACTGGCACCTCAACAAGGGGAAACCATTCTCGAACAAGCGACATCTGGCCGAATGGGTACTGAATTTGGTCATGCTCGTCACCGGTCTATTCTTCTTCGGGGCTGGCACATACGCATCCGTTCAGAGTCAGTGATTGTTCTCATTCTGTCAGTGTCTCGATTGTGAAACTTACCGAGCACCTTTTTGTCATAGGTATCATCAATTCGTACAGCACCGGCAACATCAAGACGGCATTCTCCTGCGCGAACAGCGGGTTCGTGTTTACGAGGTAGAGAATAAGACCGCAAGCCTCAAGGTGGCGGAAGCGGGCCACAACATTACCTGCCTTCTTGTTACCGGAAGAATGCTGTATCTTTTCATCTGCCCAATGACGGCAACGCTGACAAGAGGAAGCTCTCAAACCTTGGACTTCAACGGATTCAGCAGAGTAGCCTCCTAGAGGTGGAGAAGCTCTTGGTGGCCCGCACAAGCATGTTGTATACATTTAGTTAACTATTGCAATAACAAATCACGGAAGCATCACGGAACCCTAGAAAATGCTGCATTCCAAATTTGCACGATGAGCTTGCCTAGTTGGTGCCAGTGACAGCGAGTTGTGGCGAATCGCACTCTGCTCGTCGTGTGTACTTGCCACATGGACCAGCTAATGAACATCGCTCTGTATTAGAAAGTCCCAATTCTCTCCAGTGGTATGGAATGCATTCCAACCTTTGCGGTTGCTGACATGGGGTAATTCACTCAGGCTTGCTAGCAGCGAGACTGGCCAGCTCCCCCAAAGTTTTTGACTTCGGATGGCCTGGTGGCGCTCCAACACGATCGACGAAGCGCCAAACGCGCAGTACTGTTGTATATATACACGGGTCATGATTGCTATAATATCATCAAGACATATAGCAAACGATTGCAGGGAGGAAACTATACTACATGTGAACCAGATCTTCTACACGGTGTGGTACAAGAACAGTCAAAGCCCCAACAAGTAAGATCGAGAAAAGAGTACCACGGTAGACGAGCGATGACGCTGTCTAGTGGTACTTGGAGATGGCGTTCAGGTATGATTGACCAGTCTCACTTAAATTCAGGCAAGTGAAGAATGGAAAGTCAGCTACCAGATTGACAACGACCCTGAAGCTTCACAAGCTGCTCACCTCAATCCGCTCGAAGAAGCCATCAACTTCCAGACACCGCCCAAACCGATACCAGAGGAGAACGCATAACCGACAACACGGCTGTCGTTTTCGAGAATGTCGACAATCGTGCTCACAAAGTTGTCGATCTCGGTCTGGTCCGTGCAAGCGGTAAAGCCGTTGACGTCGTTGACACAGGCGAGTTCGGTAATCATCATAGGAAGGCCGTAGGTGTTCCAGTAGTGGTCCAGATCGAGCATGATGCCTTCCCTTGTGTTCTTGTTGATGTGCAAGTTCATGATATCGGGCTTGACTTTGACACCGTCCATGAAGGGTCCAAGCCAGCCAGATTCAGCAGCTTGCTCTGCGGATAGGAGAAATGGATCAGCTTCGCCGTTTAAAACCTCGTAGCCTACTCCTACTCACTGCACATGGAAGGACCAACCAAGATCGAACCCTTGGCCTTGTAAGGACCGACAAGTTCGTTCCAAAGACTAATACCGGTCGCGACATCGAAGCCTGCTGAACCCGAGCCAGCCTCGCAATCGGGCTCCTCAAAACCGATGATATAAGCCGGAGTAGACGACAACGACTTGAACGCTTGCAATCGTGCAGCATCGGTGCCGTCGGCGGTACCGGCGCCCCAGAGCATGTTCATGCCCGTGACGCCCGACGCGCTGTGTCCCTGAGGATCAGCGCTCCAGTCGTACCACCATCCGATCTTGGCCTGGAAGTGGTCGAACGAATCACCGGCAGAGATACCCGCCTTTTTGCCGTTTGGGATCAGGTGGGTGTAGCTACCAGAGTAGGTAGCACCCGACGAGCTCTGAGCGGCAGCTGCGGATGTTGATGTGGTGGCTGCTGCAACGGCGCTCGACGTTTGGACGACCGCCTGGGAGCTGGATACAGCTGCGGAAGGTACTTGAGAGCTGGAAGTCACCACGGCGGCGTAAGATTCAGCCACAAAAGTGGAAGAAGACTCGCTAGTCGTGGGTAGAATGCTAGACCAAGCACTCGACGCTGCCGAGGCTGAAGCAGACGAAGCGGTCACATTGACGCCAGTCGCATTGGCACCAGCCGAGCTGTTTGCGGAAGCGGAGGCGGAGGCGGAGGCGGTAGAGGTGGTAGAGGTGGTAGAGTTACTAGTCGACCCTCGGATCCTGCAGACTGAACCATCTGCCCGCTTCTTGATCTTGTAGTTCGTCGTCTTCTGCGCCACCTTCTTGGCCAAAACAGCGTTTCGGGGCGCATCCTCAGAGGATCGCTCATACATGTGTCCGTTGGCCATTCGGGCGTGGTGTCGTCGCATGGCGTTGGCACCGGTGAGACCGTTGGTATGGGCAGCCGAGGCAAAAGGGATGTCGACGGCGAGAGGCAAGGCCAAAGCCAAGGCGGAAAGGGTGGAAAGAGTGAACTTGACCATTGTTGTTTAGATTGATATCTGTGTCGATGAAAGCGAGTGTTTTTGCTGAGAGTGGACAGGGAATGTGGGCTACGGAAATCGAAGACTGTTATATCGCGATGATGGATTGGATTCGATATCGTAAGATGGCGGTGCAGGGAGGAACAGCGAGGGAAGCGAGATCAGTGTTTGCGATCTAGTCCTGATGGGATTCCATGCGGATCGCCAGATACTGGAGAGTGGACTTACAAAAGACTAGGGATCCAAGATCAACTTGATATCCGCCGTGGTTACTGAACAAGGCTTCCGAACGAGAAGCTGACCTGGTTTTTAATGTGTAGAGGTATCTTCGAGATGCGACGCCCGCGACAAGTCGAGGAAATAGTGACCAGGTGGGTATCGAGCGAGTCGTAGGTGATTAAACGAGTGTGGAAGGTAGAAGAGGGAAGCGGTGAGTATACGTGTAACGGGATCGTCGGTGAACACAGCCTGTGATCGGTAATGGATGTATATGACTCCAACCGACTCTCCAATCCGACTCCCCCTGCCCCAAGACGACTGTATTCAAGCGGGATTGCGCTTTTGATATCGAGGCAGGGTTCTGGCTGTTCCTGGGAACAACGTGGAGGATAATAGACACTAATGCAACTCACCTGAACAGATCGCACAGCGATTTGGCAGACAATCAAAGGTACTTGCGTGTAAGCGAAAGGCAATCAAAAGCTGAAACGTTGTCGAGAAGGACAGTAAAGAAGCGTGCTGGATTCGAGGTCGAGGGCGGAAGAGTTGGGGGAGGTCGTTGTATCGCTGCTACACTTTCCAGAGCGTTGCAGTATCTTGAGGCTGTCTTGGGAAGATGTGGAATCAATTGACCGACGATGGCTGGCATTGTCCGACATCCATCGTCTTTTATCGTTGTTGTTGTCTCTGCTGTGTCTCACGCAAAAACCGATTGTCCATTCATTTTCTACTGCGGACAACTCGTCGCGTCCATTGTGCGGACGCGTTTCGGGGTTTCTCTTTAGGCTAACGTCTTGGCAGAAGAAACTCACCGCGTTGACGGCGCCAATTCGCTGGGCTCAAACGCCTGGAATTCCCCAGGGACGGCGTGCCATGAGGGCGAGGCAAGCTGGGGGAGGACAACCCCTTTTCAGGAGGTGACCAGAGCAGCTACCGAAGCGCACGTTTCAGGATGGCCCTGTTTCGCAATATTCGAGATTTCCAGCAACAATCGAAAGCTCGATAATCGGATAGCGGATAGAGGACTGCGTAGCGCGCATCGAGGGGTCGTCTAAACGTAGGTCGTGCAACCAAGCATGACCACGAGTGGTCTCGATATCGACAGTGCCTCGACTCACAAGCTCCCCTTTTTGTTGCAGAGCCGAACTGACGGGGAAGGCGACGGGGATAGGGAGCCTAAAAGTGAGCCGAAGGTGTCCTTCAGCAATCAATCAATCACTTGCATACGGGTCTGGCCTTTCGCGTTGACCAGAAGATCAAGAGGCGATGGAGGACGAATTCATGCGGATGAGGGTGGTGTTCCTCGCAGTAATTGATGCGCTGGTACTCCTGGCAGGTTGTTGCGAGCTGAGACGGGCTCAACTTTGGCGATTCCTCTCCCGGCCGCCCTCCTACGAAGTACGTTGACGTCCAGACCGCGTATGTCTGGTCCTGCTGTCGTGCGCCTATTGACCTGGTCTTGGAGAAATGCGAGGGTGCTTGTTATTGGTCTCAAGCCAAAGGTTAATCAGCTCTCTGATCGCCTTGTTCAAGCCGCTATCAGCACTGAGCAGGCGTTAGTAGAGCAATCATTGGCTGGGCGACTCTTGCAAGATCGCTCCACGGAAGGTTCCCGAGCCATTCGCTGAGATGATACATGACATGATGAGATCGCTGCATGAAATACCAGCAGGAAAACGAGACTCAAATTCGGGCCTGCCATGTCGCTGCTAAATGGAGCTGTAATCTGTGGCTAATATCCGGGGCGTTGGATTCGACGCATGGTTGGGGGTATGTTGTCCAGGAATCTCAAGGCGACTGACCATCGCTATGCACACAATACCAAAACCGTTTCTGTCATGCGAAGGTTCCTATGCATTAGGTATAGTAGTTGTACAACGGCTTGTTATAATTCGTATAACGATTGTTTATGGAGCGTGTTTCCTCCGAAGTATGCAAACGTGGCGCGCCTATTTGAAATCCAATTCTGGCAGTCCAGGCTTGAACAGATTCAAGGAGAAGGTCAACACCCTCTGAGCAGTCTATCTGGTACACCCGTGGGAGCGCTTCACTCCTATAATGCTCTTGCCAGCCCTCGAGGCACCAGGACTTGCACGCGCTCAAGAGCTTCACCAGAGGAGTCGCCGGCATCGACTGTCTGATGACCTCCAGTCTTTGAGGGCTTCCTTTTGTTAGGAATTGTGAGTTGTTGATCGTCGCAATGATTTCGTTTCTGACTGAAAGTTTACTGAGCGAAGCCGAGCTTTTGGAGAACCGCTCTCGAGCATGGTGGCGGGTTTGGGCGAGGAACCACCCGTCCGCTCGATTTTGGGAGTTTGGGATATCGAGGTGGGCTGGCGGTTGGCGGCATCGGCACCGTGAGGCTCCCCTCCAACCGGGTGAAGCGGGTCGTAGCTCGCGGGCTCGTCAAACAAGACTGCTGCCGTCACTCGGCGGTCTTGACTCGCTGAAGGAATGCCATGACTCAGTTTTGGGCCGAATGTCACCAAGGTCATCTTGCGTTCCTTTGTGTTGCTGTCTTTACGTTTGTCTACACTGAAGTCTTGTGTCTGCGAGCCAATAGCGGCGACAGTCAGACGTCGACCCTGCAGACCAGAGGTCTCCGTTGCTGGAACCTGTTCCTCGAGTCGCAAGACGACATCGATCGCCTTTTCGTCCTCAATGATCTTTGGGTGTCGTTGGGCAAAGTACGTTGCGTACTTGTACAGTGACCAGTAGCAACTAGCCACGTTGACGCCTAGGAGGATGATCTTGTATATATTGTAATACAAATATGCTGTTTTCCAGGCGATCCGTTCGTTTTTAAGGCGCAGGTGAACCTCGTTGAATATTATCGTGTTGAAAGCGTAGAGGCCAAAGACACCGGCAAAGAGATAACCAGTGAAAGCGGGCCGGACGACCATCGAGATTGGGAGCACAAAGGGTGCAAGCAGATACAGCAGGGTCTCATAAACCTCTTGAAAGACGAACAACTTGGCGCCGAATTCCCACCAACCGAGATTCCAGGAGCGGATGATGTAGTCCATGTTGTAGAATATTCCGTTTACGAAGAAGAAGTTCCAGCGCATGAACCTTTGCTTGAAGACGGTCATTTCCCCAAAGCCACCCCTCGAACCTCCCGAGCTGAAGAATACCGCATCAGGCGTTTCGGTCTCGACAAAGATGCTGGTACACATTGTGATTCGGCAACCAAGTTGACGGGCGGCGTGGCCAAAGAACCAGTCTTCTGACACGCTGTATCCTGGGTGATGGTAAAACGTGCTGATCAAGAATTCCGTGTTCCAGATCGAGATTGCACCATGAGGAAATGTGGCAGAGCCAATCTTGCCTGCAAAACATCGTTGAAGTCCGCTGAGCTTGTACTCAAGATCCTGTGCTTGCTGGCAGAGGGTACCCGGTGAAGACTTTGGACCCACGGATTTGATCGTGTAACCGATACACTTGACTTTGCCTTTCAGTCTGTCGCTCACGATGGGGAAGTTTGGCGGCAGCGCACAGTCATCGTCGATGAGCAACACGTTCGTAAACTTTCTGGCGGCAAAGCATCCAACGAATTGGGCGACAATTTTTGAGCCGACCGGAGACCAGATATGGTTCACGCCGTACCGGTCGCAGACTTCTTCGGTGTTGTCCAGCGGAGTCGGGCTATTACCATTGGCGAGGACGAAGATGTGTGAAGCAGGAAAGATCTTGAGCGCGGTTTCGAGCGTGGGTCCGATGATGTTTGCGGACTTGTAGCAAGGGATGAGCAGCGCCGTATCGTGAGAGCCATTCGTCCCGCCATTTTCGAGGTTTTCCGGAGCACCTTCCGGCATGGGCGGATCCTTTTCAAACAGGATGCACAGCGGGGTAAAGGCGTAGATGGCAGCGATACCGACGGTGACGGCCCACGTGCCTGCAACCACAAACTTGTGCTTGACAATCAGGTACAGCCAATACACTGCGCCTTTCCAGATCGGTAATCCGATGAGGACGATGTACACGAAGGTGACCAGAAACAGGTAGAACGCGTGTTCAAACACGAGCTGGGCCCATCGTTTACGCTGCAGAGCCTGACCGCGCACTTTGGCCTTCTCGTAGAGATCAACCATGCTCATCCGTCGAGACATATTGGTGACTCCTTGAGCGGCGGCATGGAAGATCGAACCTGCCCGACCGACCATGGTGCCTCGTCGGTCGGCGGAGTTGTGCGAACCAGCATGGGACGGACGAGGCGGTGTTTCTATTCGGAGCGTCGACCCTTTCCTCACCCAAGGCTTGGGGACCGTCGATGAGCTTCCGTCCGGGAAGTCTGTCGCAGCAGTGGTGTATTCCAGCTTGTGCAAGGTGGAGTCGCCAAGGTCCGACTGCGGGAGCGTATTTCCTTCTTGGTCCGCTTTCGCAGCCGTACCAAAGGGGTTGTCATTGGCCCAGAAGGAAGCCGCCGCAAAGGGGTCCGAGTTGGCCCAGACGATCTTGGGCGCTCGATCTGAAGTATACGGCGACGTCGAGGCAAGGCCTTTATCCTTATTAGCCTTGTCATCTGCTTCCGCCTTTTCCGGAAGATCCACTTGCCAGGACGGCCGGATACTCGCCTTTCTCAACCGCCTGGGCGAGTCGGTTACGCTCACTCGATTCGGCGAACGGCCGAAGCTACTCCCGCTCCGTCCGTCCGATATGCCCGCAGAGATATCCGTCGACCGTGCCAGATCGAGCCGCGCCGCCTGGGATTGCCGATATGCGATATCTTGGATGTCAAAGTGTACTGTCGAATCCTCGCGACCTGCAGTGGAACGGCGCTTGTTTGATACTTCCGTGCTCCTCCTGGTGTATGAGGCGACTGCTGACATGAGACGGGCGGGGATGATGATGTCCTGGGTTATAGGACCGCCGCGTGGGGCAGTACTTGATCCGTCCGAGCGACGGGTAGCCGCGTCGGGGACTGAACCATCGCGGTGTCTAGCTGAAAGACCAGAGGAAGCGGTGCTCCTTCTGGGCTGACCTCTGCCCGCATTCGAAGAACCTGACATGGAGTATAACGGAGACCATGACGGACCCGCGGTATGCGGGTCACCTGCCAAGTATTCCGAGGCTGAGGGATCTGTAATGTCGGTTGATTCGCTTGGGATGGCGAGTCCCAAACGGTTCCGGGCAGATGCCTGGCCGTTGTAAGAGGTGGGAGGGTAGAGACCGGTAGATGTTGAATCGATGCTCTGATTGGGAGTAGCAGTTTTCACCGAGGACGGCGAGAAGGTGTCCACAAAGTGCACAGACGGTTTCTTCCGAATGTCTGTGCCGGCGAGGTCAGCAGTGAAGTCACACCACCACAAAGACAAGGCTTACCTTTCTCACCAACATCAGTCGATATGCTACCTTTACCTTTCTCGCCATCGTCGGTCGAGATGGAGATCCTCGGTGCGAGGTGAGTGGTGGTCAACGAAGAAGTCGTCACGATGGGGCCTGAGAGCTCACGTCAGATGATTCTTGACTCGATCGGGATTCAACAAGCTTACCGCCAGCTACCCTTCCTAGAAACACGGGAGCCGGGCGCTGCTCGAGCTGAGGAAGGGAAACGGAGGTGTCTGTCGGTGACGACGTGTTAAGGATGCCTTGCATGGTTGAGAGGATCTCGACGACATTGCGCGAGGTGCGACGGGGAACGAGGGTGGCAAGATATATATATGAACGAGGTCATGATGCAAGCAAATATCTCGGCGTATTTAATCGGCCTGCGTTCGTCTCGGAAGGAAGACGAAATATCGCTCGGTGGCTGCTCAGGCGCTTCAGCAACAACGGCAGCTTCAGCAATGCGCAGATCCGGCAACGGAACAGGATCTGCAGACAGAACCCGGCAAAGTGTTCCTTGTTCCTTCTCGTCCGCCGAGAATGCTACCAGCTACCAGCTACTTGCGCTACAAGTAGTGCTCACCAGGCATCTCACCAGTGACGGCCGGGAAATTGAAGAACAGTCTCATTTAAGCGATCGGACCTGGAAAAGAGCGATCGACCACTGATCGACCCGAGCCGGCGAATCGGGCGCGGAATCAACGGACGACAGCCTGCAGAGCCCCAAAGACGGCTTACATAAGGCGCCCCCTACGTAATGCGAATCACGCAACCGCGTCAAAGTGAGACTGGAATGACCAACCCACCTTGTTCATCCTCAAAGGGACGCCATACTTGGATTCTTCCTGTTCACCATTGCACGCACCGAAGGAAACCATTCGGTCCACGGAAACCAAGCACGACACCTATCCAGTCTTTGTACGTATCCTCCTCGGTGCGCAACGCACGTCTGACACTACACATCCCGAAGCAGAACCTTCCCACCATGTCCCGATACCTCCTCGGCCGATACCTGGACCCAATGCTCGGCGTATTCACAGGTGCGTCGCCCTTCCGTCCGTGCAACATCGACTGACACCTCCAAACCGCAGGAATCCTTGCGTACTCCTTACATGAATCCAACCCGCGTTCAAGGCCTGAAGAGGGCCACCGTCTCCGTGAACTCGTAGCATGGCAGTGGACGCAGTCGAGGGATGAACGGCGTCGGAGGGAGGAACGGGTGGCGGAGGCGGAAGGTGGGGAGTTGGAGAGGTTGAGGAGGGAGTTGACCGGCGTGATGGAGAAGTCGTAGCGTGGGTCGGACGGCCACGCTCCGAAGATCGAATTGCAGCGAATCACCGATGTTCGCCGCATGCTGTTTCCCAGTACTACACTAAGGAACGCACAAACTCAGGATCTGTGGGACTCCCGCATTCCGGGTTACGCATGCATCATCGATGGACCGCCACAGCTTCGGACACGAGACGTCTCTTCATGGCTCAGGATAATAGACGGGTACAGCCCCTTCAGCGTTGTATGACTACTGACCGCGGATCATGTAACAACACCTTGTATTTCTCGTAACATGGACAACGATCGGATATTCGCTACAGGGCCGCTCGGCTTGGAGCGTATGCATGGGAATCTTCGTGTCCTAGTTCGTATACAACGGGAAGCTCTTCAACTTTGGGACCAAGGATTCGGTAATGGTCGACACGTTGTGTCGCTTGATCGTGCCGATCGCTTCGTCGCAAAACATGGAGTACTGGCGACGCAGGTCTGTTCGGAGGGCGGGAATAGTCTACGAGGGACATGGTAAGCGGTGCCGTGGTAGGTCAGAAGAGCAACGTACCTGGTAGTTGTGCTGCATCGTGCCCAGTAATATGTTGACGAGGCGGTACATGTAGATTTTGTCGGACCTAGCCGTTTCAGGAGACCGCGAGGGGTGGGCAAAATTCACGGACAAGACTAGCAAGGAACGGTCAGCGCTAAGTCCTGCGGGACGAATACCGGACCTACTCCCAATCAGATCCCTACGTTCTGCCATGAACGTATCAGCAGACCAATCCTTTACGGGCAAGCCGGCAAGGAGGTACCACTGCCGACTCGCGGGACTATGCACCAGCGCCGATGCGTACTCGTGTTCGATCGTCGCCTGGTTCGTCACCAATCCCTGAGCGAATAAAAGCCCAAATTGCTCGCAGGATGCCTAGAGTTGGTTGGGTCAGCGCGAGTCTCGACCACGGATATTGGACGTACAGTGAATGCTACGGGGTCCATATGTAGCACGTTCAAGCAGAAACTCATTCCGACTCGAAGTTTGGCTCCGTTGTCTGCCAAGCGTTCGTACGATTCTTGTCCGTATCCAAGGTAGAACGACCAGTCCTGCGGTAGCCATAAATTCAGCGTCGGGGTCTCGATGGGGCCGGCATGCGTACCCGAAGATGATGATCGACTACTAGAACACTGGCGCAATCTGCCCAGCATTTCGTCAATTTCGATATCCAGCTCTGGGTATCCGCCACGTTGACAGCGTCTGTCTCGGAAAACTCGCTGGAAGAAAAGGTGTTGGATAAGAGCTCGTATATTCCTGGGGAAATGTGGGTCGCGATAATCTGAACACGGCTTGTGATCAGCCAAAGCCCCGGGTCGAGTGAAACAACTCACATTGGCCAAGGCGGTTTCCTGTTCGACAATGGCGGACATTTCTCCCGAATCTTCTCCTAACATCATCAGGTCCTCGGTCGTAAACTCTATTCCGAAAGATTCGAATTCGCTATGTTGACTTTCTTCATCCCTCAGTTTCTGCTGCCTCGTGCTGCGGATGTGCAGAGGAAGGGCGGCGTTTCGTCTATCCAGAAAGGCTTGGATGGTTTCAATGACTTCCAATCCTGCTCGACGGTCGGTGATCAGATCAGTGGAACTGAGTCGACTTGTCCAGCCTGTAGCCCGAGGTAAGCTTGTGTATCACAAAGGCAGATTGCACTTACATTTGTGCAACAAGCATGGATCAGGGTACACGGGCTTCTGTTGCTGCTCCTTGTCGAAACAGTGCCGTTCGATAATCTGACGGTAACAGCTGACTAGTAGGATCAAAAGCCGTTCCTGCTCCTTGATCTTGTCGCCTTGATGAGCCGCCAACGAGCGCTTTGTCGCGTGCACCGTTTCGAAAATGTCCGCCAATCTGTCGACGACCGGTTCGACCGAGTTGAGATGGTGACGAGCGGCGACTCCGACATACATCAGGCCACGAAGACATATCCGTTGCACCTCGATATCGCCGCAATTAAAGTCGACCCACTTTCCCGCCGCTTTGAGAAGATATCCGAGAATGGAGGGCACGAACAAGACGGCGACGATCAAGGCGCTGTACCGGTTGACGAGCGCGCCAAGTTGTTTGCCGCTGATACCGTTTGAAGCAGGAACAACAGGGCTGAACGGAAAGATGGAAAGCATCAACTTTTGCACGTCTTTAATCGACTGTTCGGCTTCCTTCATGTCACGGGCGCCAGCGATGAGGTCGGATGCAGAGACACAGACGAGTTGCAGGTATAGGTTGTATGTCGACTCTTCAATGTCGACTTCGGAACTCCGCTTCAGATCGTATTCCCGTATGAAGGCTGGAAAATCGGACGAAGCCTCGTTGGGTAGATTACGCAAATGACGATCCTTGAAGACGTTGCCGAGGTCCCTTGTGGCGATGGCAAAGCTGTCACGGTCGCACTTCCACTGCCACGTGCAGGTCAAATGCAAGCACCGAATGACCATGATCTTGATATACTTGTCCCGGCTTTTGAGTTGATGGCGCTTTTCCTGCTCCTCGGCTTCAGTGAATACCGGAAACTTGATCAAGGATACGGCTTTGCGGACAAGAGACCATTGTGGATGGTCTTGTAGATCGGGCAGGGTGATACCATCCGCGCCAAACTGGTGAAAGGCGGCCAGTCCAAAGGTTATGTACCAGATTCGTTCGCTCGCCCGAGGACCTGCGTGGTTCTCGACATAGAGTCCCTGTACGACACTGTCCATCGCCTTGCTAAAGCTTGACCCGGTTGGTATCTGCTTATACATCCGTGCATCCAGCGCACGCAAGAGATGGATGACGGTGATCCAGCATTCTGCTGTAAAGTCGGTGAGAACCGGCTGTTCGGCTGCAAACGCCATGATCGCCTTGAGGGGTTTCATCGTCCTGTCAAACCCGAATACCAGCAGTCGCTCGATTATGTCTTGTGCTGCGCTCTGGATAGACGTCTCGAGGGTTGGAGATGCAGCGGCTTCGGGCCAATGATGGTAGATCCGTAAGAGCAACTTGAGGATCGCGAGGGACACGTCGATGAGGTACAGGTGTTGCCGGTCGTCTGGACAAGGCCGTCTGGAGCTCCGTAACCCCTCGACACGTTCCAGAACATCCTCGACCAGGCGTGTGGCATCGGCAGTAGAATGATGCGCAGCGTGTGCAACCATGTACCGATCCAAAAAGTCAAACGAAGCCATGTAATCCGGTTCCGTCGACGCTCGACCGTTACACTGCGCCAAGATCTGATCGTACACTCCATTCAAAACGGCAGGTAGCAGCTGCAAGAGCTCTGGATACGGCATATCCCACGAGAGGGACATTCCAAACACGACGACTGGCGGGAACGGCACCGACGTCGACGGTTCAAACAGCCCATCGAGATACCGTTCGAGTCCAGTACTGCCGATCCACGTAGCAGGATCAAACGAGACCCCGCTCGGCAGCGGCTTGACGTCGAAATCCACCTGGAAGTCTTGAAGATCCGTCCACAGGCTTGCGTTTTGTTTTACCGCTGTTGTCGGTGTTGTCGCATGTTGATCACGGATCGCGCTGATCCGGGGTGGGGCGCGTGGTGTTACGGGAGAATGAGCAGATACCCTCGGTCTAGCGATTCGAGGGTGTACCGCCTTTGGAGCGTTCATCGGTGATCCACGGTCCCCAACCACCACCTGCCCACCCTCCACCGACGGCAGCCGCTCATCGTCGGAAATCTGGAATATCGTTCGATCATCCAATATCCGTCGCCTAGCCTTCACCCGCCTTTGCCCGCGCTGGACACCGTTTCCGCCCCCCGGCGGGCGCGACGCAAGAGGAAACGGCAACCGACTCTGTTGCCGTTGCTGTTGCTCGTGCTGTTGCTGTCGTCGTTTCCCATCAGACCGGGCCCGAGGCACCTTCTTCTTCCCCCCCTGTGGCCTCACAGTCCCCCTCGCGGTCCTCGCAGCGCGAAGGAGCCCGTTCCCTCCCGTGCGCAGGGCACGGGCACACGGCCGGTCCGTTTCTCCGTTCAAAAGGCGGGAGAACTGACCGGCGTGTAAGAGGCGGACGCTATCCGCTCCATCGTCGTCCGAGGATGAAGCCGACGAGGAGAGCGACGAGGGGACGGTTTGCAAAGCGTCCGAGGTATCCATCGGAGTCGGGGGCGCAAACTGATTCCGATTCCGAGGCGACGTAGGCTCCACCTCCGTATCCCCGAATATATCCATCTCATCAGGCCCATACAGATCCATCTCACCCTCTACGAGCAACGGTTCCCTCCTCGCCGGGGCCCTCGTAACCCTCACCCTCGCACGCCCCCGCCCGACTTCGATCGCCTCGTCGTCTCGTCCGTTCCCGAGCGGTCGGGACCGTTCGCCCCGCTCGAGACGTTTGACCATGAAGGCGGGTAACATCCGTTTCAAAGCCTTGACCTTGTCCCTCGCAAGCGGTCCGGGATGGTCGTTCCCCTCGTCTGACGAACTGGAGGTGATCGTCCGTTCCGGTTCCGGGTTCGGTTCCGGGTCCGCCATGTCGTGCGCGAAATGATCCACTTCCGTCCGCTGCTGCGCGTTTCGGCGGGTCTTTGCCTTTTTCCGTGTTGGGGACGGCGAAGGGGAGGTGTCGGACGGGGCGGGGAGTCCGCGGAGCAGGTCGGCTTCGTTGATGGGTTGCGGGGGTGGGGTGGCTGCGGAAGCTGTGATTCGGCGTTTGGCGTATGTTTTTTGGAGGGCAGGTGCTGCTCGTGCAGCTATACGCCGCCGCCTCAGCTCCTCGTCCACCTCGCGTCGATGCGTCTCCTCGATCCGCTTGTTCTTCGCGGCGATCCTGGCCTCCCTGGCCTCTATCCGCACACGGTGCTTGACCAGCGCCTGTAGTCGTTGATTCGAGGGCGACGTCGCAGGGGAATCCGGATGCATGCTGTTGTACTGCGAATAATCCCCACTCAACGGGGTCAACACAGGAGAAACAGCCATATCTACCTCCCCCCCCTCCCCATCAAACTCGCTCGCCCCATCCTCCTCCTCCTCCTCCTGTTCCATCGGGCCGACATCCAACTCGCGAACCAGCCCCCGTCCGCCACCACGTCTCACGACAGCCTGGTACGCGAGTCGTTCCCTCGTGTACGGCTGTAACTGTAGTGCGGTGCGTGGGCGGAATGTGCGTGCGTTTTGGAACGCGAGGAGGGCGGCGAGGTGGTGTTCGGGGGGTGCTGGTGCCGGGGATGAACGGGGGGCGAGGG
>JANGFJ010000340.1:0-12110 GCA_025758675.1 Naganishia antarctica
CGGTCTGCTACATGCACAACTTCACAGTATCGCCAGAGGTCCCGTCGAGAAAGCTTTCGCTCGCGATGCCCAGCATCTCATGGAAGACTCTCTACCTCAAGACTTCAAAGTGAATCCAAGTTAGACTTCAGCATTACATAGTTTGCAGGAGGACAAAAAGGACTTATTGAACCACCATGCTTGGAAACGCATCCTACCACGGAGCTGTACATGGGAAGGCCAGTCGCCATGTTCAAGCATATGTTGATCCTTTACGAGCGGTACTCGGTATCGCTTGTCGGCATCTCTATTTTCTTTGTTCAAGAGAAGCGCTACCGCATATCGAACCCGCTTCTGTAGAAGATGATCTGGAGTCAGGATACAAAGCTTGTATCGTCACTTTCTTTTCGTACTGACATGATTCACCTCGATACCCTTTGCTCTGGAGTCATCTTTCCGGGTCATCTTTCTAGGGCGATCACTACCGTCCGAACTTTGAAGCTCCCCTCTGCGAGCTTTCCAGAATACCTTTATCAGATCGTTGACGGCAGTCGTAAACTCCGGACTGTGAACAAGTTGCCCGTTTTGTTGGCTAGCCAGTTCTTCTCAGGTTGCATGTGACAGATACCTGCCATCTACAACACGCATTACAGAAAGAATTACTGGTGAGAACTACACAACATTGAGCAGTGGTCACCGGCAAGATTTCAGAGGAATGTTCAGTCCACTTGCACGTCGCTTTACACAGCTTTCGGGACATACAAGCGGAAGGAATTGTGAAGTCGTTCAGCAGTGGATGCTCGCGAGATTGCTCGCGGATTACAACTGATTTCACTTCCGGGGAGGGCAACATTGCAGGGCGACTCGGTGCGCAACTACCGCAGGACTGCATGACCTCCGATCGTGGGGGAATTAGATGGGATTCCAGATGGATGTAATTTGGACTCGATTATCGGTCAAAAACGGTCCGCTCTTTTGGTCCATTTTTGGGTACGGCAGAAATAGGCGGATTGAAGACCAATAATCCGGGATAAAACCTACCCCCCCTACCTCTGTGGCGGTCGAACGCGGTCGGGAAAGTTGCGCTTGGTGACTTGGCCCAACTCTGGACGCGAATTCTGGTCAGCGAATAGGGCAGACGGTGCTGAGGATCGCCGCAACGATGATGACACAAGCGTGAACCAGAGTTGGTCCGTAAGTGTCGGCTTATCATATCTGATAAGAATGCCAAGCCCACGTTAGGTAAGCAAGCGCCCAGCCAGTAGCGCGCAGGCACGCCATCCGGTGCGATCGGGGCCCGCCTTCCTTTGTTCCTTTGTCAGTTGTGACAGGTAGATCCGAAAGGAGAATACCATCGCCACCCTACAGCACGGTCAGACAGCCTGTATACACTGCGTCCACCATGACCGCCCGCAATATGCACCTCGAATTGGTCCGTATCCCGTTTCCCCACAGTTCTTTTAATGCTGATAATCCCTCTCTCCAGCCATCGCCCCCGGACCTGTCCTCGTCTTCGGACACTCCAACGCCCGGCGCATCAGCAGTCGTCACCCCTTCCATCGTCCTTCCTCCCGAACTCCGCCCCCTGACGTCCAAGACCGCGACCAACGACTCTGCGCGCGCACCAAACGCACAGAATCCGCTCAACCTCGATCGCTCGTTGCCGCTTTCCACGCTCCTTCGAGAATCAACCAAGATCGCACATACGCAAGCGGAACATTCGGCCGGGGCCATCGCACTCGCTGGTGGAACCCTGCCATTCACAGAATACGTCCGGTACCTTGCCTCGCTATGGATCGTGTACTCCGTCCTGGAACGGGAGATCTCGCGACATTCGATTCTAGCAGAGACGGAGAAGGAGAGCGACGTGTTGGGCTTGCTGTGGGATGAAGTGAGGGGTGGAAAGGGGCAGATGCTGAGCAGGAGCGAGGCGCTGGCGAGGGATGTGGAATACCTCGTTTCCTTGAAACCCGCTGCGGAATGGACAATCGATCCGCGAGACGCTTCGGCATCCACCTCTTCAACCTCTTCCATTCCAACACCACCATTCCCCGTCCCGCCTTTCCTCAAACCAATGTTTACAACACCACCACGAGCGGTATCATCCTTTATCTCCCACCTCGAACAGGTCTCCTCAACTCGACCCGCCCTCCTCCTCGCCCACGCCTACGTCCGCTACCTCGGCGACCTCTCCGGCGGCCAACTCGTCCGATCCCGTATCCGTCGCGTATACGCCCTCGACCCTCCCTCCACACCCGACCGCCAGGAAACACAAGACGGCACCCTATTCTACGAATTCGACATCTTTGATTCGGCGGATCGTGCGGTGGATGGGGTGAAGCAGCCGACGATGTATGAGCGGAAGCAGCGAATGACGGATATCAAGGAGTGGTTTAGGAGTGTTTTGGATTCGGGTACGGCGGACGGAAAGGAAGAGCTGAAGGGTGAGTGCGAGTGCGAGTGGTTCTTGACGATGTACCAGAATGTTGAATCCTATCCCCTTTCGCGTCACAGGCGCACTCGTCGACGAAGCCATCGAATGCTTCCACCTCTCTACCCATATCTTTTCTGCCCTCCGTCCGACACTTGCGAACGATACCATACTCGCAACGCAGAATTCAACATCTGGCACGAAGTCGACGCATACAGCTCGAAAGCTGCCTTCCGACGGCCGCACGCCTCGCGCGGATATCTGGGAGTGGGTGAAGCCGTTGTTGATCGTGTTGACGTTTTACGCCGCATGGACGGCATACAGACATGCAGTTTGAATAGAGCAACGATAGATGGGAATACGTAAAGTTTTGGAACGGCAGGCTTGCCGATTGTTGTACAGGATAGTATGGAGCTTGCCAGGTCTTGGATCAATTACTCGTCTCTCACAAGCAAAGGACCGCGTCGTTCGTATGAACACCCGGTCTTCAGCAGAAAATCATACAGATTAACGTGGCGGAAGTCGCCATAGAGCAACAATCGTTTGAGAAATGGGACAGGTTCGACATCTCTTGCTGAACCGTTATCTTGCTGGACGGTTCAACCTGACATTATGTCTCGATCGGAGAGGGGTTCACACATACACGCCGAACATCACGAATGGAGGTTAGAGTCGGAAATGCGCACCTGCGCTGGTGAATGGCGTGGCACGGATCGCCGAAGAGCGACGTGAAGGGTATCCTCTGTACATGCGGCATGACTGGACGCGGAACGCGATGGTGGTTGAACAGCATGATAGCCAGCATAGAATAGATTTCTGTGAGGACAAAAGACATGTGCCATATACGTGGCATCACTACCGCCAACCGGCACCTAAAGATCACTTTCTTCGTCACGCCTCACCGCCTCGACCTTTCTGATGCCCAGCTCAAATTTGCCCTCGACGCCTTGCCCAACCTCCTGCACCGCTTCGCCACCTTGTAAACCCTCACCTTCCGTCACTGCCGCGCTCTCCTGCACCCGCTCAGATCCCAAGATGGAGAACCCGACCGTTCGCACCTTGCTCTTCAACATCCCGATTTGGGTCTCGGAGAGCGCTCCCGAGTTGGTGAGCACAAACGATGAGAGTGGGATGTGGATCGTTTGCCACTTGTTTGCTGCCGAGAGCTTGGAGGGCGGAGGGAGGGGCAACCGGTGTTGGAACAGATCCGATCTGGAGGGCGGGCGGTGAGTTGCAGTGCGCGGAAACGGGGGGAGCCGACTCACCGAACCGGGCCATCGGTTTGAATGTTGACAAACCAGTGGCGCCAGGTTTGAGGCTCACCCGAGGGCCGAACAGTCAGCGCCAGATGCGTGTAGAGGGAGAGGTCGTGGTGCAGCGTTCCAAACAGCGACGGAAGGGCCTAGGGGGAGGTTCAATCAGCACCCGATATGTGAGACTGGTTGGCATAGCTTAGCGATCTCCCATCTAGGCGGAGACCTATTTCGTTTCATTCCTACGTAGGCTCGGTGAATGCAATTCGTCTTGTTCGCTTGTTCCGCTTGACGCAGGCCGGTTTGGCTCAAGGTGCCCCGATCACTGAAATCAACGACGCTTTCGGGCTTCGTCTCAGCAGACCCTAGGCGTACTCGATCATCCTTCTTCCCGGCGGTGTGACATCGATCCACCGTACGGGCGACATACAGCCACTGAGCTACACCTATCACACGCAGGGATACGAACGAGCTCTCTTGGATGCGATCGTCGAGCCTTGAGGTGCAACGCCTTGCGTGCGACGCATACCGTTCTCGCGGACGCATATTGTCCCCGCGTCGCTCGGACTCGGTCGTCGGTGCTCACCTTGTTCCTAAACCCGGCATAACCACCTCTAACCTTGCCCCGATACTCCCCCTTGACCTCCCTCCTCAAATCACCCCAAAACCTGCCATCCCCATGCTCATCAACATCCAATTTGCATTCCGTGAGGCCCCCGATATCGGCGTCGCATCCTGTCGCAAAGTCAGTGAGTGTGGTGTCGCGGTTGATTGCGTAGATCAGGTGTGCGCGGGAGGAAGGGTCCGCTTCTGCGCGGAGGACTGGGGGGTGGGTTAGCGTGCGTTCGAGCGGGGAAGAAGGGCGCGCGTACCTCGTGCCGAGTTTGTGCGGAGGACGGCGACGCTGCGGTTCCAGTATGCTTTCCAGGGCGAGGACATGGTCGGTGCGGATGTAGCACGTGCAGGGAATCGCGGGAACCTGACCAAGACTCGAAGAGAGATAAAGGGTTGCAGTTGAAGGCGACGACGCGGGGATTGCTTCCGCCTTACCTAATCCTGTCTCGGAAGCAAACACCGCACAACTGCTCCTGCTTCTTCTGCTGATCATCTCCGCCATGTGCCGAGATGAAACGCTGTATGGGTAGCAGCGCGACCTCGTATCGCCATGCAGATCCAGATCCCTGCCCGAGATGCGCCCCAGGGAGATGTCATGTACAGCTGGAAGGGAGTACAGGGCCTGCTGGACGAGCTCGAGGAGGAGAGTCGGGGCGATGCTTCTGTCGAGGTGGAGGTGGAGGACACGGTCACTCCTGCGAAGAGCACGACGCGTAGGAGGAGACACGGTTCGCGGCAGAGTCTGTTGGCCGCGTTTCGGTCGCCTGTTGGGGAACGGAGTGGGGACGCCATAGAGGAGGACGAGGATCGGCCGAGATCGACGGAATCGCGGCGAGGGGATGGACACCACGGCGCCGACAACCGAGGACAAGGATCGAGTCGTAGAGCTTGGACCAAGTCAAGTCGATCCGGGAGACGCAGACTGAGCGACGAGGGACTGTATCCATCGCCATCGCTACAAAGGGAGACACAGCCCACACGCTCTCCAACGCCTTCAAAGGACCGTCACGCCTCGTCTGCTGGACGTACGACGCGACATCACAGAACCGATACGGACCTTACTATCCGCCCAACATTCCGAGGAACAGACAGTATCGATTCTCCCGCGGACGAGCAAGATCCCGAATGGCCCGTCTTCTCCCACGAACAGGGCAATCCGACCGGACCAACGCTCTCCTCCTCTCCATCCGAGCTGGACGTCTTTCCCCAGCGGCACCCCGAAGCACTCGCAGAATCGTCATCACGCGCCTCAACACCCCTACCACCCGTTCCCAAAAACACAAGTCCCCTCTTCGTCCTCCGACGTCACCCGCTAACCCCGTCTCGGCGCCCACAAACCCTCCAACCGGCCAGCTCGCCGTTCCATTCACGCTTTCCCGACCGCCGGATTCATTCGCAGACTATTCCAGCGGGCGAGCGGACGCCTCTTTTAGGGTCGGGCCCGAGGAAGCCGTTGTTCGTGAGGGCGCATACGGATGATGGGGTTCGTGGGAACGTCATCGATGAGGAATCACCTCGATCGAAGGATGGATGGATGTCGCGGCTTCGTCTCTCGCTTAGCGGTACGTCCTTGTCTCCAACGTAGATCTACAATTCATGCTGATCACACCTCACAGCCATCCTCAACCCCTCGCGAAAACGCATCCTCAAATGCTCAATCGCCTACGTCCTCGCCTCGCTATTCACTTTTCTTCCCGCTCTCTCGGCCCTCCTGTCGACGTCCCACGAGATCGACGTGCACGGAAGGGAACGACCACGACCGGCATACTCGGCCCATATGGTGGCGACAGTAATGGTCTACGTCCGTCCCTCACTTGAGCCCAAATACCCGCGTACTGACCCTCCACGACAGTTCCACCCAGGTCGTTCAATCGGATCCATGATCCTAGCATCAAAATACTGCATAATCCTCGCAACCCTCGCAGCCCTCACATGCCTCGGCGCCATCGCAACCCTCGCCACATTCGACCATTTCTTCCCCGACGAAGGTACGTGGGGGTTCGAGCTTGGTGATTTGAGTGTCTTGGTTTGGGTCGGGTTTTCCATGGGAGGCTTGGCGTGGTTGAAGCAGCGGGTGAATAATCCGAGTTTCAATACCGGTGAGTAAGGGCGCGGGATATGGAGGAGGTGAGCTGATTACATGGTTCGTAGGGTGTTCGATGGCTGCTGTCACGTTGTTTACCGTCGTCGTCAAGGAGGGCGGGATCGCAAAGTTGACAGAGGTGCTTTTGATCGTTGTTATCGGAGGTAGCTAGCAGTTTTCCGTGTCTCCTGCATATACGTACTGATTTCCGGTTGCAGCCACTATCAGCAATATCGTATGCTACACCCTGTGGCCTCAGTCGGCTACAACTCGTCTCCAGACGCAAATCTCGGCTACGATCGACTCCTACTCGACCTTGTTCCGCCTTTTAAACGCAACGTTCCTGCTCGATCGTCCCTCCAACGACGCTTCCTACGCCTCGCTTCACCGCGCAGCCCAAGCACACAGCGCAGCCTTTACACAGCTCAAGGCGGATCTTGCGGAAGCTCAGGAAGAACGAATCGTGGATGCCCGCATAGGGTACAAGCAGCGTGCGCGGTATGCTGCTGTAACGGATAGCTTGACGAGGCTAGCACAGCACCTGACCGGGATGAGAGGTGGCACAGGACTGCAGAGTGATTTGTTGAGGGGCAGCAAGGAGGGCTTGGTACAGGTTGCGACTCCTGATTCCGGGTCCGAGAGCGACGAGGAAAAATCCGTACGGGATGGAGTCGGGTTCACGCCCAAGCTTAGGGGTGACCGAGATCTCTCGAAAGCTGGTAATCTGTTCTGGGCGTTTCGCGACGAGGTGGCCGAGGAGATGAGGCAGTTGACGGTGCGTTGTTGGGGCTTTTGGCTTGCGCTCTGCTGACTCGAGTCCATGATAGGACCTCTCTTGCAAGGTTCTTCAGGACGTCAAGGTAGCCATGACCGATCTTAATTCGTCGGTTGACCATTCAACGCTGTTGCACGAGGATCACGATCGGCTGCGAGACGCTCTGGGAAGGTTCACCAAAACGACAATCTTGGCTATCAATCGGTTATACCATGGTAAACTCGACGGTCGAGACTCGGCAAACGTAGCTGTGGAATCGCCCATGCGCGGAGGACCGAATGAAGCGGTATATCTCATTTATTTGTCAGTCGGCATGCCGTCTTTACTCGCTCGTCTGCTAATGTCTACCAAACAGCTTTATATTCACACTAGAAGAGTTTGTGCGCGAGGAAATTCAGCTGGTAGAAGCGATGTGCGAGGTGAGCGGAGTCGTAACCACAACAAAGCAAATCTGATGATCGACTCTGCAGCTCGTGGCCGGCAGTCAAGGTAGCTCACGGACCTCGATCTCCAAGTGGCTTTCGCCCACCTACTGGCGTCAGGCTCAGTCGACACGTTCTGGCCCGAGGCGCGGGATACGTGAGTCCCTCTCAGACTGCGCTGGGCGTGACACTCACCTAACTGTGATGCAGTCAAACTGAATCCTCTGGATCCGAGTGATTTACAACCACCATTATTCCCGAAAAAGGACAAGAACAGCCCAGACACGCTCACGATACCGGCTCGATCGAGCTTGACGAAGCGAGAAAGGATATATCAAGCTCTCTGGGCTCTGCAGGCGCGTCTGCGGGAGAATGACATCAAGTACGCGATCAAGGTTGGATTGGGAACTGGTAAGCGTCACGGGTGCGCCGTGGGGTACGTTACTGACAGAGGTCCTTCCAGTCATTCTGGCCTCGCCCGCCTTTTCTACTTCTTATCGGGAGACCTTTCTCGAGTTCCGAGGTGGGTCCGCGGAGATGTCCTGTCCCAAGGTCGCAGCTGATTGGCCCTCTTTCCAGGTGAATGGGCCTTGATCGCTTTTTGGGCTACCATGTCCCTCAGCGTGGGCAGTACGAACCTGTAAGTTGCACTGAGCCGAGTCGTATACTCCAACTGACCTTGTATCTCCCAGATTGTGAGTTTCTGCAGAGTGCCAGTACGTCAAGATGCTGATCTTCGACACGCAGGTCGTTTTATCGAGTTGCCGGCACGATGTAAGCGCCCGATGCTCAGGAAGCGGTTCGTAATGTCTCTCACTAACTTTTCCTTGTGCCAGTCTTGGGGCGGTGGTTGCCGTCGTGATCTACACATTGTAGGTAGCCGTACCATCAGCGCAATGTGAGGTCTAACCTGACGCTGCTATCAGGTTCCCGGAAAACCCGATCATCCTACCGATATTCGGTTTCTTCTTTTCGATCCCATGTTTTTGGATCGTTATCCAGCACCCAGCTTACCAACAAGCTGGTCGTTTCATCTTGTTGACCTACGTACGTCACGACTCGTACAGCGTCGCTTACTCACTGACCCACATTATACCAGAATCTGACTTGCCTGTATGCCTACAATCAACGTCAAAGCGATCTATCGGCACTGGAAATTGGATGGAGACGAGCGGCGAGTGTCGTGATTGGCGTAGTGTGGGCAACTCTGGTGTCAAACTACTGGTGGCCGTTTGCCGCACGGAGGGAACTGCGGGTAGGCTTGAGCGAGTGAGTGTTGAATAGCCTCGCTTCGACATTGGCTGACGCTCTGCTGGGAGTAGCTTCTGCCTCGATTTGGCGTATCTCTACTCTCGGCTCGTCCGGGTTTACAGCCAAAATCACGACGAGTCGTGTACCGGACATCCCTTGGCAGATCGTGTCATCGCTTCCGATTCAGAGGAAACCTCGTCGTTGATGAACACCAGCAAAAGAGAACTGGAGAATGAATCGACCATACGACAATTCATGAGCATGTGAGTTCCTTCTCTGGGTTGAGCGGCACTGCAGCTAACCTTTTACAGGGAGCTACATTTGCAAATTCAACTCATTCAACTACGTGCTCTACTCAGGCAAACCGCCAATGAACCAAGACTGAAAGGTCCCTTTCCGCGCGACACGTACGGGAGTATCATCAGTTCATGTCAAACAATGCTCGACAAGTTTCATTCTATGCGTTGTGTGACTACGCGGCAGGAATGGTGAGTCTCAAGCGGTCGCACGGTACTCTTGCTAACGACGAGCTCCACGAACCGCGTAGGGACAATGTGAGTTCCAAGCTTGACAGATGCTTGACGGACAGCTGACCTACCGTGAGCAGACCATTAGCCAAGACTTTATCCGTCCGGTCAACAAGGAACGTAAAGAAATGGTCGGCAATGTGATTCTTTACGTGAGTCTTTCCGTTCCTACGATGTACAGCCAACTGATCCACCTCGCGCAGTTCTACCTTTTAGCTGCATCGTTACGCCTGCGGTTCCCCATGCCGGCTTCCCTGCCCGCGGCAGAGACCGCCCGGTTGCGCCTGGTGGCTGCGATGTCGCGGCTGGATGTGTCTGCCATCCAGCGAAAACGTCGCAAGGACGAGCAGGAGGGAGATCAAGTGCCCGACACCAGGCATCTTCTCTACTTTGCCTACGCAATGGCCATGCAAGGTGTGATCAAGGAGCTCGAGTTCTTGGGCGAGACGATGCAGGATGTGTTTGGGATTATCAATCAGAGCACCCGAGCGGAATTTGACGCGTTGTTCGTGTAGATAGGGATCGAGGTATGACAAGTTGCTTGCGATATTACCTGACAGGACTTGCGATGTTCCTGGTGCCGTGTGTTTTGGAGCTCCTGGCGATATAGTATTGCTAAGAAGGTCTCAATACAATCAGCGTGGATCCCTTGGTATCATCGCTCAAGCCTTTGGGTCGCAGTTGCGTCGCAAGTGGCACACGCGCCGCCTGGGTCTCGACGAGTCACGCTATGACCGGGCCTGAGTTTTTAACGCGGCGACACCGCTTCTCATCCTCGCCACACTCAGTATCTTGCTGTTTGCGATGCGCCGTATCCGATAGCTCGGCTTGACAGTCGCCCAGATTTTTTCCTTGTTGTCACTTCGTTAGGTTTCCGTTTTCAACTCTAAGCTTGTACCGTAGTCAACGTCTTTTTGCTTTTTCTACCACCACTCGATAGCCTCGGATAGTGGTCCTACAAAAAGACCTGATACAACGCTTTGTTGTATTTTCGTCCTAGCAAGTCACTGAGAGGATTTCAGGAACTCAGATGGTCGAATGAGCGTCATGACAGCGAATAGGAAAGAAATGCAATTCCTCCAGTCTCCCTTGGGCTATAACTGGTATTCTGGCATTGGGGATGTGCGGCATCTATACTACATCGCTAAACAGAGACGCCTGAGCTTTAGGTACTCGTGGCTTTCGATTCTGTGACTCGCTGATCTTGCTTGTCGAATTTACGCCCGGCACAGTCTGGTTGAGAGCCGGAGCCTGCATTGTTCTTCACCAATTAGAGATAAGCTTGCGTGAAAAGTTGCCAATTTAATACATCCGATCCTCCTTGATCATCCAACTCTCCTTCCTCATTCTCTATTCGTCCTACCCGATGGACGTATGCGCTTCAACACGATTTGAATATGTCAGCTGGTCCGCTGCGATAGAGATCAATCACGAAAAGTCTTGATAATACACTCGGACTTGCAAACACCGTCAAGCAGGCGTGTCGACATCCAGTCGTCCTCGGGCGAAGTCTCCGCACTTCTCCAACTGGACCAGCCCCGTGCGCTCGAGCCCGCTCTTGAATTTCTGAACCGGATTCCATTCCAGTCCTTTTGCGTGGACTCGTGGTATTGAGGGTACTTGCAGTCGTGGACTTGGGCATGCGTCAGCACCTGAAGTATACTGTCGTGTAGCAGATGCCTAGGTTCTAGGTATACTGTTTGGCTCGCCTACTGAGCTTGTTCATGAGTACCAGAGGTCTAAGCCTAGTTGACTTGATAGAAGGATATCCCTTTCTCCAAGCTATTCACCTCTTTCCTAGTCGCCTACCACCCTCACACGATGGACGTATGCGCATCAACTTGCATTCGAACATGTCAGCCGATACGATGTGACAGAGACCGATCACGACATGTCATGTTGTCAAACTTGACTTGAAAAGACAGTCGGAAGCAGCCGACCAAGTCGACGTTCTCCGAGGAGTCTCTGCCCGCCCCTGAGGGCTACCCCCGTTTGTAGAGTACCAGGTAATCGAGCGTGCGCACGCACGGTCTACCGTATTGCTCCGCGACTACAGCTCGAATTTGTGGCATCAGTCACTTGAACTCCATACGTGAATCCTGTTGACCTGATACTCCTTCAGCTTGAACATACTGCAATTACTCCCCTCGATACGTTCCTGATACGATGTGCGGTCGATCATCATCATGGCGATATTATCGGACCTAATACATCAACCGCCTACGTCAACCTCTTCGTAAACACTCTCCGCACGCCTCCGAGCACTCGCATTCCGACGCGCCGCAGCCCGTTTTTGAGTAGGACGTACACCCTAGCCCGCGACGGCATCTTTGAAAGCAACCAAGCCTTCCACGCGGCTCCGGAAAAATAACTGCGTATCCTGGCTGACGTCGGTATCGCGGTTAGATTCGTCCCGGTCACAACCACTCCCTTGGTCCCGATCCGCGGCGAATCCACGGATTCGGAAAGAAGCCAACGACGTGTGATTTGTTGTTTTGAATCTTGTTGCACGTGCCCACGCGCGGACCGGGCAGAGAGGGATAAGCCGAGGCCGAGCCAGGCGGATTCGAGGTATCGGAGCGCGCGCGCATCGGCGCGTTTGAATAGCGAGGTGGTGACGATCGAGACGACGCTCGGTCCGTCTGCGGCGGGGGGGTAGTGCTGGGACAGACGATGGGCGAGGAGGACGTCGGTTGATAGTCTGTCGCCTATTACTAGTATTCTGGGGTGGGCAAGTCGGGGGAAGTGGACCGGGGCGGTGGCGGCGGCGGCGG